>CM076575.1:1668717533-1668944764 GCA_034641835.2 Pinus albicaulis | reverse complement strand
TTCCAAGGTAACTGAAGGACGTATTCTACAAAAGCAGCTAAAGGCTAGTAATTGCTGAAGTAACTGGAAGATTGAGATATCGACTAAACAGTTGAACATTTGCAAGATTGATATATTGAATAAACAGTCATGTTAATATTTTTTAACATATTGCAATTTTAAAAATAAATATACAATTTTAAAATTTATAGCTAGAGTTTTGGAGGAAGCATGAGAATTCTACCTGATTTAGCCAGAATTCTTGATGCTTGTGCTGATATATATCTAGAGAATAGAAACCAGGTTCAAATGGATAGTAAGCCCAAATGTTACACTTATTTTCACCTTTTGCTTGGTCTAAGCAAGCCTGACAACAATCTGTAGCACTTTCTTTATGGTGCATCATAACCCATTTAACTGTCGCTCCGTCATAGTTTGTATGTGGTTCTACATGGCATTCAGAAGGAAGTGGCCTACCAGGTATGATTCCATCGTCTGCAGAAATAATATCAAACTATGCATCAGGCTTTAATTGCACCATTTTAAGGTAGGATTCTCCAAACCCTTGCTGCCCTTGGACAAATTGAACAAAGAAATAATATAACTCATTCAAAAATAGCACACCTGGGAAAAGGTGGAAAATAAAATAGATGTTAAAACAAAATACTTTTAATTTTAACAGTTCTTCACTACAAAATGCTAAATTCCATTCTCCCGCATGTAAGTAATCAAATTGTTAAATTTAGCAACATAACAATAACCTTAAATATGCTGAAAAAAGGAACCTAGAGAAATTGTCAGGAAACCATAATCCTCAAGTCATAAACCTAAAAATAGATAAGACTGCTATATTAATACTTTGTAAAACACGCTCTCAAGACATAATGCAGTGAAGAGGACAAAATAATTTGGTGATGCTAACCTAGTAGTCAAAATCCCAAGAAATCAAAAGCGTAAAAACCAAACTAAGATTGCCCATATATTCATTACTGATCTCAGTTCCATCCTCCAGCATCTTTCCACTATCCTCGCTTGAAGCTTCGGGAGGTAATGAGAATCTAGCTTCCTCCAACACAGGGCCCCAGTGAGTCTTCAATACTTTTTCCACCATCTCTGTTCATGGGAACCCCAATACATAATGTATAAACACACACCCAAATTTGGGAGCTGTGGACCAAAAGGAGCAGGGAGGAAAAGAACCTGATGTCACAAAAAAATACTATGAAATCACAACTAACGGACAAGCCATCAGTTGAAGTCACACATAAGCTGAATAGAAAAAATGCATACCAGTATATTTGGCTTCTGTGGAGGAATTCACACTGGATTTCATTGCTTCACGTTTCTTAGCTTCTTCAAGCTTTTTCGTCCACCATTCTTCAAGGGCTATCACTTAAAAAAATGTAAGCATTAACAACATATTGATGTAACTGCCAAATTCTAAAACAGTCAATAGTTTGCATTGTTACTGAACTAGGTAACACTTTAATTTTACATTATTACTCAACTAGTGGGTTAACAATTTATAACTTTTGAGGAATCCAGAGCTAAAAAGTCGCTGAGATTTATATAATGAGCAAATGTATGAGCTCCCACATGTCAATTGTTAGAAGCTATGTGAATGATGGAATATATGCTAGAGCATTCATAGCATATGGCAGAAGGCGTTCATGATGTTATATTCCCAAGGGTGAATGATATTGATCCTTTAATTTGATTATGTGAGGTCTCTAAGCACTTCAATGATTTATAATTCCCTAGTAACTCTGCAGGAATTTCCCCTGATATTTGATTGCCCTGGAATTCAAGGCAAAGCTCTGAAATCTCTGTTATGAAGCAAAAAGGGAGCTATAAATATTCCCTAAAAATTGGTTTTCATTTAATACAATCATCTGGCTAATCCCATGGCCAAAATGTAGTTTTCTATTTTAGGTGTAGGATACATATAGACTCATATCAACATTCTACAAGGACCTATTTGAGGTGAATTCAACATTATAAAAGGACCTATGTCAAAAGGGCTCAAATCATAGTAAGACAGTCCAATAATTAAGCTAGGTGCAAGTTCAAAAGAAAGGTCAATCTCTGTCACTATGAAAAGAAGGATCTCGGTAACATCTCAATCTCAATGACATCATAGTGTTGAAACTACCTCTGCCTCAATTCAGTACTACTCTTATAAGATTATTTTGATACCACAACAGTGAGGAGAATGAGTTATAAAATTGTATTTACAGTTAAGGCTTGATGTGACAAAAATATATTAGTATAATCCATATTACAGTGAAGATATTAAGTGTTATAATCACAGGTCAACTACAGTCTCGGTATAATCAAACACATGATAAGTATGACACTACAATTTGGAACTACCACAGTAAAAAATCTATCACTGTTTCTTGCTACCACAGTGAGAAAGGTCTCACTAGTTCGGTGCCATCACAGCTTGATGAGAAGTATGCCATTTCATTTTGATTGTATCTCATAGGGTCTCATAGAAATGGTCAACAGAAGTTAGAGACATGTACAGTGAAGTACTTACAATCGAAGCACAAAATAAGGTCAAAACAGTAATATGTATACACAGTGAAATAGTACATTCGAGTATCTTGGAATAGTTGCTTACATTGAGTTTGAAAGAATATGAATTCTTTCCTATAAAGTTGATAGTGCAAGAACCAACTAAAAGAAAGAACTAGTTTGAAGGTATAACAAATCAGATCTAACTATGTAACTAGGTAGGTATTCATTATAATGACTATGTAATTATGTACTTATGTAAATATGAATTCAATAATAATAAAATGAATCTTTGGTTTACTTGCTTCATGGGTTTGACACTAGCTTGGAGAGGAATTTATAATATTTTAAATGAGTGCTCATACACATCCTAATTCCTTTTCATTGAATAAAAATTATTTTTTTAAGATCAAACATGAAAGACTACTAACTTACATATGTAGGCATGACATGCCTCTCCAATAATCATTTACCTCCATTGTGGAAGACATATATAAGAACCAATGTTCAAATCGAATAAGCATCAATTAATATCATATTATCTTGGTGAAGAGAAGCTAAAGAATAGTGTAGGAGAGAAAATAAACGAGACATATTTTTAGACCCCTGGATGGAATTTTTGGACCTATATTTTTTCTAACATGTAGACCTGTAGTAAGCACATTAATCTCTAAATTTAGGCCAATGCAGCATCCACAATTTTGGCCTATTTCAGGCCTGAAATTCAGCGTTATGGCCATTGTAATTTTGGCCTATTTTAGGTGTAGGATACATATAGACTCATATCAACATTCTACAAGGACCTATTTGAGGCGAGTTAAACATTCTAAAAGGACCTATGTCAAAAGGTCTCAAATCATAGTAAGACAGTCCAATAATTAAGCTAGGTGCAAGTTCACAAGAAAGGTCAATCTCTATCACTATGAAAAGAAGGATCTCAGTAACATTGCAATCTCAATGACATCACGGTGTTGAAATTACCTCTGCCTCAATTCAGTACTACTCTTATGAGATTATTTTGATACCATAACAGTGAGGAGAATGAGTTATAAAGGTGTATTTACAGTTAAGGCTCGGTGTGACAAAAAGATATCAATACAATCCATATTACAGTGAAGATCTTCAGTGTTATAATCACAGGTCAACTACAGTCTCGGTATAATCAAACACATGATAAGTATGACACTATAATTTGGAACTACCACAGTAAAAAATCTATCACTATTTCATGCTACCACAGTGAGAAAGGTCTCACTGGTTGGGTACCATCCCAGCTTGATGAGGAGTATGCCATTTCAGTTTGATGGTATCACATAGGGTCTTACAGAAATGGTCAACAGAAGTCAGAGACATGTACAGTGAAGTATTTACAATCGAAGCACAAAATAAGGTCAAAATAGTAATATGTATACACAGTGAAATAGTACATTCGAGGATCTCGGAATAGCTACTTACATTGAGTTTGAAAGAATTTGAATTCTTTCCTATGAAGTTGATAGTGCAAGAACCAACTAAAAGAAAGAACTAGTTTGAAGTTATAATAAATCAGATCTAACTATGTAACTAGGTAGGTCTTCATTATAATGACTATATAATTATGTACTTATGTAAAGATGAATTCAATAATAATAAAATGAATTTTTGGCTTACTTGCTTCATGGGTTTGACCCAAGACTTGGGGGAATTGACCCATTTTGCATGTTTCCTGCTAGATTTAATATTTGAAATTTGTGATATATGCCAAGCTCCATAGGAATGCTTCCACTAAGGAAATTATACCCAAGGCTAACTGCACATAAGGTAATTCCAATACTTTTGCCACCATCTCTATTCATGGGAACCACAATACATAATGTATAAACACACGCCCAAATTTGGGAGCTATGGACCAAAAGGAGCAGGGAGGAAAAGAAACTAATGTCACAAAAAAATAGTATGCTACCACAATTAACGGACAAGCCATTAGTTTAAGTCACACATAAGCTGAATAGAAAAAATGCATACCTGTATTTTTGGCTTGTGTGGAGGAATTCACACTGGCTTTCATTGCTTCACGTTTCTTAGCTTCTTCAAGCTTTTTCATCTGCCATTCTTCAAGGGCTATCACTTAAAAAAATGTAAGCATTAACAACATATTGATGTAACTGCCAAATTCTATAACAGTCAATATTTAACAGTCAATAGTTTGCATTGTTACTGAACTAGGCAACACTTTAATTTTACATTATTACTCAACTAGTGGGTTAACAATTTATAACTTTTGAGGAATCCAGAGCTAAAAAGTTCCTAAGTTTTACCTTGTTAGAAAACTTGAAGGCATGCCTGAAATGGGTCAGAGTATCAACCATTCTTCTCTTCTCCACCATAAGACTCAGCAACTCTTTTCTACTTCGTCAGGCAAATGTTTCAGGATCACACCTTTGGTGGGAATGCCATATGGGCAACTCCATAGGAACTTTAGATGCACACTCAAGGTATAACAAATCAGATCTAACTATGTAACTAGGTAGGTCTTCATTATAATGACTATGTACTTATGTACTTACATAAAGATGAAGTCAATAATAATAAAATGAATTTTTGGTTTACTTGCTTCATGGGTTTGACACCAGTTTGGAGAGGAATTTATAATATTTTAAATGAGTGCTCATACACATCCTAATTCATTTTCATTGAATAAAAATTATTTTTTTAAGATCAAACATGAAAGACTACTAGCTTACATATGTAGGCATGACAGGCCTCTCCAATAATCATTTACCTCCATTGTGGAAGACAAATATATAAGAACCAATGTTCAAATCGAATAAGCATCAATTAATATCATATTATCTTGGTGAAGAGAAGCTAAAGAATAGTGTAGGAGAGAAAATAAACGAGACATATTTTTAGACTCCTAGATGGAATTTTTGGACCTATATTTTTTCTAACCTGTAGACCTGTAGACCTGGTGTATGTAAGCACATTAATCTCTAAATTTAGGCCAATGTAGCATCCACAATTTTGGCCTATTTCAGGCCTGAAATTCAGCCCTATGGCCATTGTAATTTTGGCCTATTTTAGGTGTAGGATACATATAGACTCATATCAACATTCTACAAGGACCTATGTGTAGGATACATATAGACTCCTATCAACATTCTACAAGGACCTATTTGAGGCAAATTCAACATTCTAAAAGGACCTATGTCAAAAGGGCTCAAATCATAGTAAGACAATCCAATAATTAAGCTAGGTGCAAGTTCACAAGAAAGGTCAATCTCTGTCACTATGAAAATAATCTGAATTCTTTCCTATGAAGTTGACAATGCAAGAACCAACTAAAAGAAAGAACTAGTTTGAAGGTATAACAAATCAGATCTAACTATGTAACTAGGTAGGTCTTCATTATAATGACTATGTAATTATGTACTTATGTAAAGATGAAGTCAATAATAATAAAATGAATTTTTGGTTTACTTGCTTCATGGGTTTGACACCAGCTTGGAGAGGAATTTATAATATTTTAAATGAGTGCTCATACACATCCTAATTCCTTTTCATTGAATAAAAATTATTTTTTAAGATCAAACATGAAAGACTACTAGCTTACATATGTAGGCATGACATGCCTCTCCAATAATCATTTACCTCCATTGTGGAAGAAAAATATATAAGAACAATGTTCAAATCGAATAAGCATCAATTAATATCATATTATCTTGGTGAAGAGAAGCTAAAGAATAGTGTAGGAGATAAAATAAACGAGACATATTTTTAGACCCCTGGATGGAATTTTTGGACCTATATTTTTTCTAACTTGTAGACCTGTAGTAAGCACATTAATCTCTAAATTTAGGCCAATGTAGCATCCACAATTTTGGCCTATTTCAGGCCTGAAATTCAGCCCTATGGCCATTGTAATTTTGGCCTATTTTAGGTGTAGGATACATATAGACTCATATCAACATTCTACAAGGACCTATGTGTAGGATACATATAGAGTCATATCAACATTCTACAAGGACCTATTTGAGGCGAATTCAACATTCTAAAAGGACCTATGTCAAAAGGGCTCAAATCATAGTAAGACAATCCAATAATTAACAGTCAATATTTAATATTCAATAGTTTGCATTGTTACTGAACTAGGTAACAATTTAATTTTACATTATTACTCAACTAGTGGGTTAAAAATTCATAAATTTTGAGGAATCCAGAGCTAAAAATTTCTAAGTTTTACCTTGTTAGAAAACTTGAAGGCATGCCTGAAATGGGTCAGAGTATCAACCAGTCTTCTCTTCTCCACCATAAGACTCAGCAACTCTTTTCTACTTCGTCAGGCCAATGTTTTAGGATCACACCTTTGGTGGGAATTCCATATGGGCAACTCCATAGGAACTTTAGATGCACACTCAACAATTTTAGTCCCACTTAATTACCATCTTTACTATTTACCTTCCATAGGCTCACTTACCTTAACAACCACTTGCTTAATTAATGGTGGGTACAACACTTAGAACTGAACGAGATTTAACTTCTTGAACTTTTGACTTCTGTCAAGTATAAGATCACTATCCAGATTATTAGCTTCTTCCAAGGCCTAATTTTTTGCAAAAGAGACTGCAAGAGTAGGATCCCATGAATTTAACTCTAATGCAAGCCCATAATCTGTATCAACAACCTCAAAAATTGCAGGATACTTGTTGCATAAATTAGTTCTGAAATCCACGGGGAGACCCATATCAGTAGCTAAGTGGGCAATCTTCTCCAGCAATACCCTCTTGCTCATAGACATCATTAAAAGCTTCCTGATATTCTCAAAAAAGAGGCCCTCCATTTTAGATTTAATCTGCACTTCTTCCAAGTGCAGTTTTTGTGCCTGGGGGTTCAATGTGAAATAGAATCAGTATCCCGGACTTGTTCATTGTATATTTAGATCATTTGAACAACAACGTCATATATAAAGGTATCCTTTCTTTGTTTTGATATCTAGAATAAGTCATTCAAGGCTCGATAGTTCACACCCCAACTCTCCTCTGTAGACTCCTTGAATTAACAATGATCAAAGTCTACTTTGGCTATTAGAATAACCATAATAGACAAGTTAGGGAAGTAAAGGAATTTATATTACCCATCTCTTTCTAATAGTACTAGTAATTTGTAACCTTCACAAATTACAAGACAATCCTCCAAGCATATCCTATCGAAGGTCTCTTCCAATCCTGTAGAGCCACATTCTTTTGGAAATGTGATACCAAGCACTTTGCTATACCAACCTTCGTGATTTTTTTTTTTTTTATGTTTCCTCAATGGAAAGACGAGGAGATTTAAGAGAAATTCTATGGAACTTCTTCTCACTAGTTTTTGTAAGATCCCCTTCTGGACCAATCATGCATTCCATTAAGGTGACAATTTCTTTACGAATTGGATCAATAGGAGGGTCTCAATTGAGCAAACATCTACTTTAAGTACTCAAATATTATTTTTAGTCTATTTGACATCGTAGCTAAAGGTGTATCATTCCCCATGGAATCAAGAGATTTTGTTCCATATTTTTCCATAGGAAGCAACAACATTTCCAAAGCCTTAATTGTTTGTCTGAACAATGAAATGACTATTTAAACAAATAGCTCATAAATGAAAACATACATTCAAAAATACCTAATAGCATATTTACATACAAATCACTTACCCATAAGCCTTCATTAGTGACAACAAGCCATATATTCCCATGTTTTCCATTGTATCAGCCAAACTATCAACTTGTAAACCAATAAAATCAACAAGCTATGGAAAATTTATAGTTGACATCCAGGGTGACCAAGTCCTTCCATACAATACGTGTGATCATTTAGCCAACATTTTATTTGCAATAAAATCCAAATGAGGAGTTTCAAAACTTAGCCCAAATATTAAGAAAAAAAAAAATTTGTTCTGTATCCAAGTTATCAAAAAAGAGTGGTTGGATTTGAGAAGTTATATATGAACAACAACAAGACGACCATCTAGATCGATGAATTTTCCAAATACTTCTTCGGCCACCGAATGAAACTATTTTCCTTCTCCTTCAAACGAACACATCCATCTATTTTATATTCATACAGAAGGGGGATGTTACTTGTGACATTAATGACATTTACATTTGCGTCTTCTGGACCAAGTGGCACTCCATGTATGATAGAAATTGACTGAATTCGTCCAATGCCAGCAATAGCACTGTCATATGGATCTAATATATTCACTTTTTCACCTACCTGGAGTAGGTCATGCCCTACCGGAGTTAATAAGCACTTTCAAAAACAAAAAAAGTATACATAGATATTAGGAAAATAATAATTACAATTAAATTGAAAAAACATACATAGATATTTAATTAACTGAATAATATGCACTCACTGAGTTAATATCTGAAATAATAGTAGGATTTGGCATCGATTGGGAATGTTCAAGTGCATCAATTTCATCATATTTTAGAAATCTCGAGGTAATAATTTTTCCTTTAACATCCTATACGTGATTTCATTATGCACAAATCAAATATTACATTAAAACAAAATAAGTTTTAACATAGCAGAAAACAGTAAATATAATACTAAAACATAAAAATATTAATAACACTAAAATAGAAGCATATAGCTCTTGTATATATCTACAAAAACATACCTTCACATGTTCATGGCCCTTTTTTGAGGCATTTAGCATTCTTGCACCACCCAAATTTACATTTTCTTCCTGTGATTGACAGGAATTGCCAATAAAAGAAGGCTTCGTGAGTGAAGGGAAATGGAACCAAAACATTAACATATTACAAATTCAAGTGAAGCACTGGTTGCAAGGGAATTATAATTTTCTTACCCCATCTAAATCAATGTTAAATTCCTTCTTTTTCCATGCAGCAACAAGAGGTTTAATGGAGAAAGCTATGGTTGACATTATCTTTGCCAAACCAATTATACATTGCATTGCATGATTATAATCCTTACTATGGTTTTCAACAGTAGATAAAGATCCTATTTGTCTAATGTTGACATCAATAGATGGAAAAGAACTTTCTATTGGATTTTCTGACATATAATTATGTTTGGAATTTTCCAAGTCTGCCATATAATGAGCCATTTCACTCACCACTGGTTCTCTTTTAGCTTCTTCAACCTACAAATAATTTTCAACGCACAACTAGTTGGATATTAAGAAAAATCAAAACACATAACACAATGTACAATGTTCAACAAAAAAATTGTATACTTACAAATATTTTTTGTTTGGCTCGCAACCCACCCGACCCAAAAAATATCGAGCCTTCACCTGCTCTCTTGCTTTATTCACTCTTATACTCTTTGATAAATACTCTTCAGCACACATAATTTCCTTCAAATCTTCCCATTTTTTGGGAGTCAAGCTACTCTCCCTATATTTTCCATCCAAGATTTATTTTTTGCATTTATGCCTGAAGTTATTCATTAAAATTCTCATTCTGCGCTTATAATATTTACTAGAAATCCTTCCACCAATAGTATCAAAAACATTTTCCATTTGTTGGATCACTTGATAAACATTTCTTGGATCTTGATCTGCAAAGTTGGATTTGGTAACATCCAAATGAGACCTTATTCTTGTGCCTAACTCGGTGGCCCACCTTGATGCATTTTCTCCAGTAGGCTCACCATATTTTACCTCAATCAAGTAAGCCTTCTTCCCTTCTGATTTTATTTCTTTGGCTTCCCTTTCTGTGGACCTATAAAGGCTTTGAATAATTCTTTGTCTTTTGACTAAAGCTGATACATTTTCAAAACCAAGACTAGGTGATGGAAAATCACTCATACTTGTGGCTAAAGAAGGTGTGGTAGTTCCTAGCACCTTACATGGAGAACATTTAATTGGTGTGCTTTCTGTGGCAAAAGACTGAATTGGTTGCTCCTTGTCCACAATAGGTGTGGCACTAGGTTGCACACTAATATCCTCAGATGTGCCTTCAAATCTTTTCTTTAACTGTAAATAAATTTCTTGCAACTCTGCTTCGTCAGAATGTGCCAATTTTTCACAAACACCTTGGACATGATCATCTGATATATCAGGAAGTTGATCATTAGAATTGTCAGCTTCATCTCCATGCATTGAATTACCACGGCATTTGATTCTACGAGTTGGCAGGGATATGTATTTTCTTGCTTTTTGTTTATTCTCATTGTCTATGGGATCCAAGTTTCCCCCATAAAAAAAAACTTATCAAATAATGGCCTACATCATCAAATATATTATATACAACTTTCATTAAATATGCATAGAAATAAAAAGTGATGAAGAGTAACTACTTACTTATTCACCAAACCAAGAGATGAGAAATATTCTTCATTTTTTGTGATGCGTTCTTTACAAACACACTCGTATTCTATCATATTTTCATCACTGCTAAGATCATTTTTACGTTTCAACCCCTTCTTCATAGTATTTATGTCCTAAATTTCACATTTAAAGAAAAAATATTAGTGCATGGACAAATAACAATTATAAAATATATCTATTATACGATCATGCATTATAATCAATGAGAATGAATTAACCTTAAATTGATAGAAGGAACACTTTAATCAATATCAACACCTTATCTAGAATTATGGATTCTATTTTTTTAATTGCAAAAAAATTGTAATATTTGCATAAATTTATCACATAATAAAAACATAGAATATTGCAATTGGGAATGTAGATTGGTTGTCCCAGCCATTTTATCATTATTGAATCTATTATATGTGTACTAGTGTCAGTACCATACAACTTTGGTGAAGAGCTCCTGAACCATATTAAGACTTTGAGCCCTTAGTATACAGACTCCAGAGACTTACATTTAGCTTCGAGGTTTGCAAGCTGAAAATCAAATATCCCGCAATAAAAAGATACGCATCCCCCAATTTAACAACTAAAATAACATTAGAAGAATCTAGATTTTTCTGAGGAAAAAAAAACAACTATAGAAGTTACAAAATAAATATTAAAGTTAGCATAATTTCATGTAGGAAATTTCATTTATGGATCTAGTAATCCTCTTTAAGATAAATTGAATCACTTCATGCTACAATAGAGTCATTGGAATGAAACAAAATTCACACAAAGTGAAAAATGAATGATAAATTTCACACAGAGTTTAACACAACCATCTAGCTAATCCCATGGCCAAAACAATAAAATCCATTTGCATAGTGAAAATTTATGCCATAAAGTCAAGGTGATAAATCATCATCATGATCATTTGCGTGGTCATCAAGATCACAATCCTGATCACTTGTGTATACATATGCTTGATTTCCTTCATTGTCCTCGTACATTATATCGTCCTGGCCATGAATTATGTTTTCTAACTCAGTCTCTTCATTGGGAATCAATGCTTCATCTTCAAATACTCTATCGCCATCTTCAAATTCTTCCTCCAATGTTTCTTGTAAACTATTACATTGCCCGTCAACCGTTATATCAACATATTCCATGAATTTCCTTTTTGAGTGGGGCTTTATTTGAACGACATATGACCATCTTGAGCTTGTCACATCACCAATTAAAAATTCTTGGTTAATTTGAATAGGGGAAACATATGGCTCATTGGTCTTCAGTAAAATTTAGTGTGTATTTTCATGTACAAATCCATACTCATCATGTTGTATTGTAGATGGCTTGATCCATTTACATTTTAATAATATAGGACTAGTTTCACCATAATCAACTTGAATAATTTCTTGTATGAATCCAACATACAAGTTCTTTTCAGTTTTGTGATGAAATTCAACACTAACAATACAATCACAATTTTCCTTTCCTGTGTCCCTTTCTTCCACTCTTAAATGAGTACCATAGGCCCACATCCCATTGAAAGAAGAAGCCCATATACTTGGAGGTTGTGAAAGCTAAATTTCCTCCTTCGTCATATCTTGACCTTCTTGTCGTGCATCATTAATTGCATCAACAATCCAATCATCAAATTTTGGAAAAGAACGATCTCCAAGGTTCAAATCTTGAAGTGTACGCTTTCGAGATGGATGCATCCATTTTTGAATCTCTTCTTCATATTTTCTGCATAGAATATGAAAAGTAAGAGTGATAATAATTTAGCTATTAAATGAAATTAAATAAATAAATTATGATGTAAATAATATTTTACCTACGCTACTTATCGAATGATGATGTGTTTTGAAGAACATGGGCATGTATGGCAATTATTTCCTCATTTGATAGCTTGAAGCAACGCCCATTTCCTTCTAATAATTCACCTGCAACTCTATGGTCGTCATCATCATCCCATACACTCCGATTGACATTGCTAAAATCCTTCATATATTCTGTGCAAAACCCTATGTCTTGTTGCATTAAATATCCTTCACAAATGCTACCTTTTGGTTTTGCCTTATTACGAACAAATTTTTTCAAAACTTTCATGTATCGCTCTATAGGATACATGCATCTTGTTCTTATTGGGCCACAATGCTCTAGTTCATGTTCTAGATGTATAAGAATATGCATAGAAATATTGAATATTACTGGTGGGAATTCTCGTTCCAATAAGCAGAGGACTTCAACAACCTCTCCCCTCAAATTATCAAAGTTTGAAGGATCTAGCACATGCAAACTCATTCTTTTTAACATTAGGACCAACCTTATAATTTCCAATCTTGGTCCCTTTTCCAAACTTGATATGACTGAAATAGGTAAAATATCCTCAATTATGACATGATAGTCATGGGTCTTGAGGCTTCTTAAGCTATTATTTTCGGTTTGGCTTCTAATATTACCACTTACATATCCAGTAGGAAATCGAGTCCGAGACATCAACTTTAAGAATCGTGCGCGTTGATCCTTTGTCCACACATAAGGAGCAATAGGTTTTTTGTATTTTCCATTACCATATTTTTCAACCCAAATATTTCGACGAATCTTTAGTTCTTTAAGGTCTAGGCATGATGACACTGTATCATATGCACCAAAAAGAGTTTCTATAATAGCAAAAGCTATGTTTTTCTTAGTATGCCTAAATTCAATAGTATGCCTAATCGATATATGCTTAAAGTATGGAAATTTATAGAATATGCACACTCTTTTTACACCACTATCGTAAAGTGGATCATTTTTACTACCACAAATGCCACCATTTTCAATAAATTGCATTATTTTTTCTCCATTCTCAATAATGTAATCACTTGTTATTTCCAGTGGTGCTTCACGATTCTCTTCCTTACCATTGAAACGTGACTTTTGTCAACGATATTGATGCTCAATTTTGAGGTAAGCATGATATCCACAATAAATACACTTGTGCAAAATACTTGAGTGCCTCACAAAACCCTTAAAGATGCAAGCTAGACATCCATGGTATCCATGAACATTGAGACCGATCAAAGTGCCATATGTAGGAAGATCGTGGATTGTAAACAATAAAGAAGCTCCTAAAGTGAATTGAACTGAATTACCACCCCCTAAAATCTGAATTGCTTCAATTCCTTTCCATAATTCCACTAGCTCATCAAATAATGGTTCTAAATAAACATTAATTGTATCTGAAGTCACACTTTTTTTCCCCGGTATGATCAATGACAACATCAAGAAAAATGGCTTCTTTGCTAACCATGGAGGAAAGTTATAATTTATTAAAAACACTGGCCAAGTTGACCATTTAGTGCTTTGATCTGAGAAAGGGTTCACCCCATCTAGAGCTAAACCCAGTCTTATATTGCGAGGATCTTGGGAAAAATCAGGGTATTTATTGTCAAATTCTTTCCAAATCTTAGAATCAGCCACAAATCGTTGTTTTCCATCGGTGCTCTTGTTTTGGGCATGCCATTGCATTAGCTCGGTAATGTCTCAACATTTTTACATTCGAAGCAACCGTGGGATTACTGTAAAGTGGCGAAGAACCCTTCTCAGAGCTGAATTTGATTTCAACCCTGGTCTATACCTCCCTTCTTTACATTTTGGACATTCAGTCTCACTCGCAATATTTTTGCGAAATAATACACAACCATTCACACATGTGTGGATATTTTCATACCCTAAGCCTAGCTTAGTGATTTTCACTTTACATGTTATTCGTTTTGTTGGCAGTGTGGAGTCGGGTGGTAACAATTGTTGTAAAAATTCCAATAACTCATAAAAACTCTCATTTTTCCAACCATGCACCACTTGCAAGTTAAGAATTAAAAGGATTGTTGTTAAATGACTTAAATTGCAAGTACCATACATAGGTTTTAAAGCACCGTCCATCAAATTTTTCCATTCATCCTTGAAACCCTCATTCAGCATTCTATCAACTTCAATCCCTTCATCAAGGGTTCCTACCTTTTCATTTGGGTTTGTTGCCTCTTCATCTATGTCTAGTGCCTCTACATCTCTCATGCTATGCAATTCTATTCTATCTAGATAACAATTTTGAGGGAAATGGCTTATACCACTATGCCCATATTTTAGCATATGTTGAAAAATCACACTTATTTTTCTCATTTTCCCACCACGACAATCATTACATGGACATTCATATTTAAGCAAGCTCTTCTCATCAGCTATTCTCTCATCATGTGCATGGTATTCATCTGTTGTCAAAATTTGGCTTTGACTCATCTTCAATTTTCTACATTCAAAGATGAAACTAATACGTTAACTCTTTACTTTCAACTATTTTCAGAACTTTATTTGTAAAAGAGAGGTTTCATCTCCTATTTGAGCACAAATGTCAATTGTGCAAAATTTTTAGAAACAACATATAGGAAGAGAAGACTACACATTTTTTACCAGTGTGAACACACCCATACACAACAATCACATAGTTAAACAACAAAAGAAAGTCATATTTGAGAGAAAGCTTTTGGATCAACACTTGTTTGAGGAGATATTTTTGTTGTATTTACACCTTTTGAATGCAGATCATTAGCATTATAGAAAAATAATTTTCTTTTGAACACAGATCTATCAACAATACAACAAATTTTTTTCGTAAATATATTAGCATTCTTAAGGGCACAACCCTTGCGGACATTTTTAAACATTCATTACATCAGCAGTGAGGAGAAGAACACACCAATGGGAGTTGCCTTGGCAGCAAATAGGTGCATCACTCAGCTAAAGGGGAGGAACTTGGCAATGATGAAGTCACAGTTACCAGTAGTGAACTCTCTCCTTTAAAGCCTATTTCTGACATGTTCCCAATGCTCATTCCTATAAAATGAGGGCACTCCAATTGAGGGAGTCACTTACCTATTCATGGCAGCATGAAAAGTTACAAATTATCACCTTTTTGGCACTTGAAGGGAATACATTTTGTTTTTCGCCACCTGCATGGAGGGCACATTAATGAAGGATTTACACCACATTCTCTCCTTATTCCTAGCATGCAAGAGGGTATATTATTTAGAGATTTACATTACTTTTCTAAGCTTGAAGAAGTTCACCCTAGTAGAAAATATGCCTTTGGAGTCATATTTGTTATTACTATCTTCATCTATAACTATGTGATTGATCTTTGATACTCATTCAAGACCTTCAAAAGTTGTAATAATATTACCTAGGATAAAACTTCTCTTAATAAACTCCAGTTTATCAAGAAAAATGGTTCAGGATTCCATATTCTTGATTATAAGACACATTACAATGTGTCATAGGCTGACAATTTCTCACTATGTTTATCTTGTTTTCTATCTTGAAACTATTAATCAAGGTTGTCGTTGATGTCAATGTGGCATTGACCAAGATGTCAATATTCTTGAGATGCCCAGACCCAGTATGATGTCAAGATGACATGGTTGATGGAGGACCATTTGATGACGTGAACAATGTCTAGGGACATGACATGAAGAACACTTGAGGACTTAATGACATGGATATGACTATACTTGATGACATAGATTTCATGGACAATCATGGAAAATTGTTGGAGGGAACTCTTGAAATTATAACAAAAATGATCTAATTTCAGGAACAATCACAAGAAAAATATTTGTTGTCACCTTCGAGGCATCCTTTCACATTGGCTCCTTCAAAATCTTAAAGAGGACTCTTTCCTCTTTTCAACAATCCCTCACTTGGCTCCTAACTCCAAATACTCTAAGAGAAATTGATTTTTTAAGTTTACATCATAGTTATTAAAACCAGAACCAGTGACCGGACCGGTGGACCTAACGAACTGGGTTTCGAACTAGAATCAGTCTAACCGGTAGCGGTCAGATCTCAATGAACCGATTTAAAAAAAAAATACATTAAATAATTATTTTTTAATAAAAAAAACTATTTTTAAGATTTTCAACCATGATTCCAAGCCAATAGAGACAAAATATGCAAAGTTGTCTCATTTATATACCATGCAAAGGTGAATATATCAAAATGGCACCGAGTGAAATTGGAAATCCTAGTGCTACTCAATGTGTTGAGGAGGAGCGGGTAGGAAATTCCTTGTATTCTTGTGGGATGCAAGTGTAGGTGGCAAGGAGGAGCTTTGCTGGAGTATGAAGCTTTGGTTAAGAGTGATTCCTAGCTAGGAGTTGGTGAGTAGGGTTTTCCATGTTTTCTCTAGTTATGCTTTGAAGAGATTGACTTGTATCAACTTGTAATAATATGTTGGTATGTAGATGTACTTCATCTCTTATATATAAATGAAGTGTTTAAGCTGTCCAAATACTTGCATTACTTTCAGCTTGTATTATCTTCTTGTTTAGGGGATTCCAGCACTATTGTTCAAGCTAATTTCACTTATGATATTACTGAAATTGCTGTGATTTAATATACAACATATAACATAAATGAGCATATTTTCTGTTGTAATAAAGGTATTTCAACTCTTTTATATGTTTGACAAAGTGTACCCTGCGTGTTAGACATTGTTGGTAGTGAAGTCCACGTATATGGTATTTATTCTCTTGAGCTTCTTGGTGATTTGGGTTGAAGTGAATTTAAGTATTTGCTGCTATAATTGAATATTTTTGATTGGCCCCAAGACTGAAAGTTCATGGGGAATAGATCTAAGAAGCATCATGTTTTAGGTGAAATTACTGAATTTGCATTATAGCCCAGATTCATGAAATTCCTACCATGACTGCTAGAATGACGTGATGTTCATCTGTTCATCAGGAATATATCTAAGACACATCATGTTTTAGGTGAAATTACTAAATTTGCATTATAGCCCAAATTCATGAAATTCCTACCATGATTGTTGGAATGATGTGATGTTCATCTATTCATTGAAGATTATTTTAGGAATGCAGAACATAAAGACAAGAGGCCCAGGAGGAAGAGTCTGATTTGAATTTGTTACAAGGTAGATTTCCTATAGAATTCGTACTGCTGTACAGACCCCTTGGAGACACAATTGTGAGGGATCAGATTACAATGCTGTGGCAATAAATTGTGGATATTCATCTGGTTAGCAGATCGGATTGCAGAGATTACAAACTCGTAGAAAACTTGGTTTAAGGTTGGAAGTCCCTCACATGCATATATACCCTCAGACCTTAACTCATTCCTCAGGCCTATGATATTACAATCCACAATAGGAGCTTTAGTCCTTGTGTATTCCCGTAGCTTATTACTATGGAAAATCACCTGTGGTAAGCATATTTGTGGAAGTATCACAACTCAGATCTGAAGCTTGAAGGTTCAAGCTTGTAGACTGACCTTTGAACCAGTGAACTGAAGCTATCCAGCTATATGTGCTAAGGTTCAATACTGGACTTACACCTTGAACCTGTGACTTTATTAGACTTCGATATGAGCAAGAAATAAACTCAGACATGTTGTGAAGAGACATTTGGATTGATCTCGTGTAGACTTCAGAATTGTTTCTGCTGCATGAAAATTGCAGACCTTTGTATTTTTAGACCTATGTGAAGACTCCAAAAATCTAAATTGTGATCATCTATTCATCTCGAATCTATGGCATACTCCTATAAGTTAGTGTGAAAGTGAACATTCTGAGGCAGAATAAAGGGCATCGTTGTCCCTTATTCTATATGGGATACAAGACAAAGAACATGATTGAAGCTTGTTGAATTGTGTTACAGTGAATCCCCTTGTGTAGGTTTGGTTGGTAAAATGGAAGCACTATATTAAAGGTTGAAAGCACAATATTGAATTTGTTTTTGAAGATCCAGAATTGAGAAGAAGTAGTCTCTGAAGAGTTTATGTAAAAAATTCTTAATGTAGGGTTGAAGCCTTTTTAAAGGAGATCTAAGATCAGGTCTAAGATTAGGATAAAAAAACATAGGAAACTTCACTTGATGCCTAATGATGGCCTAATAAAATTTTAGGAAGTAATTAAAAAAATCCATTGTTGATCTTCAGTATCTTGTAGCCCCAACCTACAGTAGCCTTCCATAGATAAGTTTTTTAAGGTTTACATGAACTGTCAAACAAAACTACGAAATGGAACTTAGTGTGATTCATTGTTTTCAATTGAGACTAAGTAAGTCAAGCTCTTTTTATGGTAAACATCACAGTTTCATGTTGCTTCTTTAGCAAAAGCTTGACTTGATGCTTAATGATGGCCTAATAAAATTTTAGGAAGTAATTAAAAAAAACCATTGTTGATATTCAGTCTCTTGTAGTCCCAACCTACAGTAGCCTTCCATAGATAAGTTTTCTAAGGTTTACATGAACTTTCAAACGAAACTACGAAATGGAACTCAGTGTGATACATTTTTTTCAATTGAAACTAAGCAAGTCAAGCTCCTTTTATGGTAAACATCATAGTTTCCCATTGCTTCTTTAACATAATCTTGACTTGATGCCTAATGATGGCCTAATAGACTTTTAGGAAGTAATTAAAAAAATCCATTGTTGATATTCAGTCTCTTGTAGTCCCAAAAGATAAGTTTTCTAAGGTTTACATGAACTGTCAAACGAAACTACGAAATGGAACTCAGTGTGATACATTGTTTTCAATTGAAACTAAGTCAGTCAAGCTCCTTTTATGGTAAACATCATAGTTTCTCGTTGCTTCTTTAACAGAAGCTTGACTTGATGCCTAATGATGGCCTAATAAACTTTTAGGAAGTAATTAAAAAAATCCATTGTTGATCTTCAGTCCCCTGTAGTCCCAACCTACAGTAGCCTTCCATAGATAGGTTTTATAAGGTTTACATGAAATCTCAAACGAAACTACAAAATGGAACTCAGTGTGATACATTGTTTTCAATTGAAACTAAGTAAGTCAAGTTCCTTTTATGGCAAACATCATAGTTTCTCGTTGCTTCTTTAACAGAAGCTTGACTTGATGCCTAATGATGGCCTAATAAACTTTTAGGAAGTAATTAAAAAAATCCATTGTTGATCTTCAGTCTCTTGTAGTCCCAACCTACAGTAGCCTTCCATAGATAAGTTTTCTAAGGTTTACATGAACTTTCAAACGAAACTACGAAATGGAACTCAGTGAGATACATTGTTTTCAATTGAAACTAAGTAAGTCAAGCTCCTTTTATGGTAAACATCACAGTTTCCTATTGCTTCTTTAACAAAAGCTTGATTTGATGCCTAATGATGGCCTAATAAACTTTTAGGAAGTAATTAAAAAAATCCATTGTTGATCTTCAGTCTCTTGTAGTCCCAACCTACAGTAGCCTTCCATAGATAAGTTTTCTAAGGTTTACATGAACTGTCAAACGAAACTACGAAATGGAACTCAGTGTGATACATTGTTTTCAATTGAAACTAAGTAAGTCAAGCTCCTTTTATGGAAAACATCATAGTTTCCCATTGCTTCTTTAATAGAAGCTTGACTTGATGCCTAATGATGGCCTAATAAAATTTTAGGAAGTAATTAAAAAAATCCATTGTTGATCTTCAGTCTCTTGTAGTCCCAACCTACAGTAGCCTTCCATAGATAAGTTTTCTAAGGTTTACATGAGCTGTCAAACAAAACTACGAAATGGAACTCAGTGTGATACATTGTTTTCAATTGAATCTAAGTAAGTCAAGCTCCTTTTATGGTAAACATCATAGTTTCCCGTTGCTTCTTTAACAGAAGCTTGACTTGATGCCTAATGATGGCCTAATAAAATTTTAGGAAGTAATTAAAAAAATCCATTGTTGATCTTCAGTCTCCTGTAGTCCCAACTTACAGTAGCCTTCCATAGATAAGTTTTTAAGGTTTACATGAACTATCAAACGAAACTACGATACATGGATGAATTGTCAAACGAAACTACGATACATGGATAATGAGATATCAAATGAATGGATTAATAAATCAGGGTTGTATTGGTTTAAGTAGAATAAATGTACGTAAAATTCCCCCAAACCCTCTTATCTGATGTAGCTTTATCTCCACATCACTGAAGGATAATTCAATGAGGTATCAAAAATGATTTTCAATCATGACCATAACACAGGTGCCATAGAAAGGTCCTAAGCCATGTGTTGATAATGAGCCATGTGAAATTAATGATCTCTGATATGTGAGGATACACCCCTGTGATAATCCATGCAAATTTGGTGAAGATGACATATACCATAAGCAGAATTTGAGATCGAACTGAACCATACGAGCCTCAGGAACTGTACATGTTTTTATTTAAACTTTTCACCCCAGATCATAAATAATACATTTCTTAGATCGAAATCAACATATAGAGTGAGAGAATAAGGGCAATATAAACTGGTTTGGAGGCTTATAAATAAGTGAAAAATATCAGTTTTGAAGGCAGAAGTGGACCGACGTTGATCCCTTGAAATCCATGATCCTTACCCAAAAAAAATCGCATGAATTGACAATATCTTAAAACAAACAGAGCAGATACAAAGCCAGGAAATAGAAAAATATTAAATCTGACTAACCTATGACTTTGGGTATGCAAACTTCAATTATGAACTTGCTGCTGCTTGCCTCTTCAAAAGCCTCCAAGTTCTATCTAATGTGTTTTTATCCATGATAAAACCTATAATTATATAGAAATTCGCAGCCCTAAAATAACCCTCTCACCAACAACAAAATCCTCCCGCCAAGAGCAAAACTTTGGCGCAAATAACCAACACGGCCATTTTTCATCCAGTTTTTATCTAAATTTTAGAACCAACTACATGGCGCCAAAGACCCAGAACCTCATATTCCTAAACCATTCCGGGTAAGAACAACCAGTTCTCCTCTGTTCTTGGGCTTTCATACTGGTGAAATCAACAATGACCTCTTCGGACTTCGAATTTTGACGGACTTTGAATGTGGCATGCCCTCAAAACCTCGTCTTTCCCTGACTTCAACTTTTGACAAACTTCAACATGCCCTCAAAACCTCGTCTTCCTAAACCAGTTGAACCAGTCGAACAACGAGTTTTCTTGGGATTTCAAAGTCAGGTTTCATACCAATATTTTTGATGAAATCAACGCATGCCAATGCCAATGTTCGACTTCGATTTAATTTCAGAACCCCGTCTCCCTGAACCAGTCGAAGAACGAGTATGAAATAAAGACATTACTTTGACTTACTTCCACTTTTTTTCTGGACATTTATCGATTAAAAATATGGAGCGATTACTATCTCGTCAATATTTTTTTAATGAAATAGACACATTACTTCGACTTAATTCCACTTTTGTTGTGGACACTCCTCCATTAAAGAGGTGGAGGATTACTATCTGGTCAAATGCATGTGTGTGATTGAATAAAGTGGGAGGGAAGAAAGTGAGATTATCAAAATCAAGTCACATTAATTTTCATTTAATATTCCTATAAAAAATGGTTGGTATATTGTCATATCAATTCTCAATTAATATCCCCATCGAAAATGGTTGGTTTACTTCTTTTTATCATATACCATTTGGCAAAGAGTTAGACATTGAATTAATCGATAAGTGAACGAATCTTGTTAAAAGGAGATTTATTTTAAATTTTATTATATCATTCTAAGTTGTTAAATAAATGGATGACCCACTTTTCGAATGCGACATGCCAATGTTTGACTTACTTTCAAACCCTCGTCTTCTTGAACCAGTCGAACAACGAGTTTTCAAAGTCGGTATTTTTTATAAAATCAACACAAGACTTACTCATGCCTATTTCCACTTTTCGAATGCGGCATGCCATTTTTACAAAGCTTCAATTTTGTTTTTTTAAATAATTAAAACTTACTTAAACTTTTTGAATGCGGCATGCCTACTTCCACTTTTCGAATGCAACTTTCCATTTTTACAAAGGTTCAAACAATTTTTTTTAAATAATTAAAATATTAATATTAATATTAATATTTATTATTTTAATTATTAATTAAATATAAAATCACACTATATTTAAAATTTAATTTTATATAATATAATTAATATATATATATCTATATATATAAATAAGTATTGATAATTATTATTTTAATAAATTTAATAAAATATAAATATTGATATTTATTGTTTTAATAAATTAATAAAGGTTCATATCAAATAATATATATATGTTAAATTGGTGTCACACAATATATGTATGTTAAACATATTATAAATAAATTATATATGTGTGTGAGGTTTGAGTAGGCTTAATGGTTAAGGGTATGTGTTCCTTCCTAAGAGGTCATAGGTTCAAAACTAGAGGGGGTAGAGTATGTATGTCTTCGTAAGCTTAGCAGTCAAATCGCTACGCGAAGGTGGATCCCTTGTCCCACAAAGAAGGGGGTCTCATACACCAATTTGGTGTTTGGCTTGGTTCACTTGACCTTAAAATTAGATTATTATTATTATTATAAGTATAACAAAGGGTCATGCACTCTCCAATGGGAGTGAGGTTTGAGCAACGTGACGTGGAAGGCGCCTCGCATGAGTAAAATATACAAGTGGAGTGAGGACGAGGGAGTGTCACACCCTCGAGTTAGTGTTGCGACAACCGAGTGGTGGGGGTGCGACGGGTGCCCAAATCGGGTATAATGTGCGACGACGATGTGCAATATTGGGCATGCCATATTGGCTAATGCCCACCTTGGGTGCGTCGTGTAGCAGTGGGCATAGTCGTGCGATTTGGTAGACGTGATGAGTGGCAACGTCAAATGGGTGTGTGCCCCAGAGCAGGCAGACGATTCAAAGGCGTTAGGCGAAGTCATGTTGGTGAGCACATTCGGTGTTACGGGAGCATTGTGTAGTGACTGGGCGAGCTGGGTAGGAAAAGGTGTGGGCGGCTAATCAGTCGTTGGGGCATATCAGGAACTCATGGTGGCAAGGGGAATCATGGGACATATAATATTGATCGCTCTGAGGTAAATGAGGGGTAGGGTATTCAGCATTAATGTTTCTTGGAGAAATTTCATCCAATACTTATCAAAAACCTAATGGAAAGAGTATTGGAGACAACTAAGAGAATTTTAACACTGCAGATGGATTCAGAGAATATTGTATAAGTGAAATGTAACACTTCAATATCAAAATTTCAATTTTCCATTTATGGCATGACACAATTAAAAATTATTGACATAAATTACTAATTCATATACTTGTTGTACTAGTCATATTTTTATTCTTGGACTATAATAGTGATTTACATTAATCATTATTAATTTAGTCATATATTTTAATCCTAGGCTAAATTAGTCATTTAATTTAGTCGCTTTTAGTTTAGTCACTTATTATCTAGTCATATATTTTATCCTTAGACTAAATTAGTCATTTAAGTTAGTTGTTTTTAGTTTAGTGACTTATTATCTAGTCGTATATTTTATTCCTAGACTAAATTAGTCATTTAAATTAGTCATTTTTAGTTCGGTTACTTAAAATTGCTCAAATTTAGTAGTAATTCACTTGAAATAATAGCGGTGACTAACGTGTTTAGTCACCTGGTCATTAATTTCATCATTTTTTACTAGTGGAGCACTTTCACACCCATAAAATGATTTGAGATGGCTAGGGTATTCTCTATATGGTCCCAAAGTCTCCCAGGAGTGTCCACTAATATTTGGCAAGGATTTGTTTGTAACCATTTATGTTCTCTTGGTAATTTAGTGCCCTCACTAACTACTTGTACACCAATATTTTCATGGTATTTAAACAAAACATTGGCTTGGACAACAACTTGACTTGCAAGTTCCATAGTGGGACAAATGAGAAGAACAAGAATAGGTGGCCTTTTATGACCTTAGAGGAATGGTGACTTCACTATCATCTCAATAACAAAAAATATAAATGATATTGTCTTGCCGGTACAATTTTTAACCTTGGCCAACACATCCTTGCCTTTGAGAATAGATGGAAGAGTTGCTTCTTGCACAATGGTCATACGCGCATATCCCAGTGTGTTGGTTGCCTTGAGTGTGAATGGTGATATGTTGTGCTAGTGAAATCTTGATTGGCTCAAATAATTAACATCCCCAGTAACCTTCACACTATTTGTTTTAGGATCTTATTTTTCAATAGGACTCAACATTGGTTGCTTGTTCCCCATAGGCTTTATTGAATCAAATTCATCATATTCATCTTCAAACTTAGACTCATCTTCATCATCAATGATATTTAGTGCTTGGATAATAGATGATTTAGAGCCTCTTTTGTTCAACAAGTTGCCTTCTCCTTGGCTACCTCTTGCAGAGACCCCATTACCTCTAGAAGTTCTAGAGAATCCATCATTATCATTATTTCTACAATGCTTTAGCCAACCAAACATAGATATACCGCACTTATTAAAATAGTTATCTATATCCACTTCCTCTTCAACCAAATTTTGAATTGGTTTTGCCTTCTATTACTAATTTTGTTAAAATCCTTTGTTTTGGGGAATTTTTGCAGAGATGACGAGGTTTCGTTCTCTCAGTCATGTTTAGATCTGCAAACTTCATGAATTCTTGCACAACCATAACTCTTCGAAGATTGCATAGTCTCAAGTGCTATGTATACATGTGAACCACACAATGTTTCTACTATCCTTTGGGGTTGCAAGGTCCTTGAATATGCAATTTTCAGTATCACATTCTTGTCATTTGTTGAAAGGATAATTCTATGGTTTTGTGTCCCAATGTATAAGATTTTTTTTCACGTAGAAATTTTATTCCAATAACAAGTTGGATCATTATTGTCTCGCAACAGATTTTGAAACCCTTCCATAGTGTTGAATATATGAAACTAAATCACCACTAGGCATAAACATTGTTACTATTCACAAATATGGTGGCCTTGGGCAAGCAGAAATAAACTGGAATATATTTTTATGCCATACTTTCCTTGAATTGAACACCTCTTGGACTATTGAAAAATGTGTCGTGGTACAAAATTAAATTTTCATGATTGAACATGTTGTTGTGGTTGACATTGCGGAAGCTACTTTCAACAATTAACACTCCCTAATTCTTGTAGTGCTGCAACAACCATTGCCTTGTACATATCTAGTTGGATTCCCATCATAAAAGAATCAAATCTATCCTACATATTCATCCAAGGATCCATGCCTAGCCTTTGAAATTTCAAGCCCTAAAGATGTTGCTCTTTAAGAAAAACATAGACAATGTCAAAATTATTCTCATGTGAAGCAGTAATTGGTGACTGACAAAAGTTTGAGTGAGTTTCCTCACCGCTCTCTTCAATTGTATTAATAAAATTATCATCCTATTTTAGAGAAATCTAGGAAACTTTGTGAACCTCTTCTGGAACTGTAGCTAAAAATAGGTGTTTGCCTCTATTTAGGCACACCAACAATTATCTTATCAATATCCCTATGGAATCCCATATCTAGAAAATGGTCGACATCATTAAAGTACGAGCACTTTCACACCCATTAAACAACTTGAGATAGTTGGCGTATTCTCTATATGGTTGCAAAGCCTTCCAAGAGTGGGCACTAATATCCAAGAACTCGTAAAAAATATCCATGAAAGATGGATTTCAAGGACGATTGACATGGTTTATTTTCATCTGTGTTTCATGCAAGTTGTAAAATGGTACAACCTACAGATTTTATTTGGTAAAGAGTTTCATCGTAATTTAATGTTTAGGTGACATTCAAAAAATGATGTGATGTGGTTCCAACGAAGTAGACAACATTGATGTTCTACACTCAGAAGAAGTTGTGGGAAGATATGACACCAGAAGAATATTGAAAAGGAGAGGAATATGAACATGGTAGGGAATTTGTTTTCAAAAATATGGTAGTATCTCTCATACTTTTATTTTTCAAAAAATGTTACCTCCAAGAACATGTTCCAGAAGGTTCCTACAAGATGGTCCATGTAATATGGACAAACTCATTATTTATCCTCTGATATACCCTTACTGACTATTCTTATTGTCATTAATAGTTTAGAACCATCTCAAAAAGAAATAACACTAGGAAGATTTTATAAATAGATGTTTATGATCTATATAGTACATACAATGAATGATGTGTGCGCCAATAATAGAAATACCAACTTTTCAAATGTAAATCTACCTTCAAGATAGCCTTCAACTCCAATATTGTTAGAGCTTTCATGAGCTTCATGTTTTCTTTAGCAAGCTGAAGTCTCTCTCTTTCTCTCTCTCTCTCTCTCGGTATCTATATATAATAGGCATCCAAAAAGGGAGGTAGGAATACTCAAAGGATCTGGTTGGAGTCTAGACCAACGACCCAAAATATTGGTATCTACTATAGATGTGACATCTATTGCTAAAAATCCTTATGAAGGGACAAAGGTCTTGTTCTACATTCAACATTTTTTTGTGAGGGATCCAACTCTTTGTCTTCAAGAACCACATGATCATTGTCTACACAATATGTTATATATTTTCTAACATAAAATAAAAATACTCTAAATGTCTAATGGTAATTTTATATTTAGTCTTCCCACTTTTTGTAGAAAGGAGGAGCTGCAAACTTTTATTAGTGACACTTATTAGTGAAAGTTGTAATTGAATATGCGTGGAGTTACAATGGATTTTATGATGAGATGGACATAATTTTTAGCTTTTAGGGTTAATTTGAAAATTTTTTCACCATGTTTGGGCCTTGTGGGTGCTTCATGAGATGTGGGGTGCATAGTGTATGGTTTACTATTTGTTGCTAGACCTTGTTTGTATGTTTGAAAGACATTCTTCCTCGAAGTTTTGGATAAGTATGGAGCTTGGTGCCTTCATGTTGTTGATGCATAAAGGGATTTTGTCTGCTTGGAGTAGATTTGGGTATTTCATCATGAAAAAAACCTCCCGAAATCAACATGAGCACACAAACTCCCTTGACATGTGAACTCTTGGGTTGAGGGAGTGGATAAGTAGGTGTGGGAGTCCTTAAGGTGACACATTACCTTAGATATGAATTGTCCTTAAGGAGACACAAGACCTTGGATATGAATTGGAGCTTAGGACCTTTGGAGGATTTTTGGACCTTGGGGAGTAGTGCTCATGCCATGGAGGGCTTGCTTTTTAATCACTATCAACTTTGATGTTGACACATGTCACGTAGAGTAGAGTGCTTCACATGGTTCAACCTACTTGTGTCTTTCAAGTTTGCTTGTAGTGGACTAGGTCCACTTGTTATTGTAAAGCCCCTTTACCTCTCATATAAATAGAGGAAGGAGTGAGTTGTTATTGTAGTTGATCATGCACTTGTGCATATTCCTTTTCATACTTGGGTTAGGGATGTAAGAGCATTTCTATTCACTCTCTCTCTCTCTCATTCAATATTCTTTGTAATTTATGTGTTTTTGTCTGAAGGTGCTAGGATTTATTGGAGCATTCACCCAAAATTTTCATATATATAAAGAATAAATGAAACCCATGAACACAATCACCACCTATCATATAATTCTCCATGCTTTAGAAACCCTAGATAGGGAAAACCAATATAAAACTTAGCTCTACCAAAGATACTCCATAAACCTAAAATAACCAAGAGAAAAACATCCATGTCCGAGTATCTTTTGTGGAGCCACTGTAAACCCTAAATTGTTTTGGAATTGTGTTATTTCAGATTTGACTTCGAGCTTACCACTACCTTGCATACCTTCTCACTCCCATAAATTATGTTATTTAAAATATTTGACTTCCATATTTTCATAAATACAATGTCCTCAATAAGATAGTTTAACACTTCCATATTAATATTTAGATTATATAACAAGAATATATACATTTTTTATACCAAACAACAATTGTCTCATGAAGAGCAATCTCGTCACAAGTGGCAATTGAACTTGGTTGGAGAGGATATTAATTTATCCTCTCAAGTGCCTAAGATAGAAGAAGAAAAATGTGTATAATAATACTAAATCACTAAGGATTTTTGATAATTTATCTCTTTATTGCACTCAAGCTTTCTCAATTAGAAACAAATAATGATTGTTAAAATAATTCGATAAATCCTTCTATGGATGCATTTGTTTGAGTAATAAGAACGATGAGATTCTAAAGTGTCATTATGAATTTAGTTGTGGATATTTGATATTTCTTGAAAAATACATCATTTGTTGAGGAAAATGCAGCTTTAGACAATTATGATCTTCTTTATCTGAAGGGACAAATGGAATCTGTGGAAGATGTTGAACGACTCTTCCAGAGGATAGAGAAATGTTCTTTTGCAACCTTTAATATATCATTTTTTATGCATTTTATTTTGTTGCTGAAAAACATGAATTTTATAGTATATTCTATTTTGAGAAAATCATTTCTTTATCAAAATTCATTATACAAATTAATATGGCTTCCTGGATAGTTTCCTGTCATTGTATTACCTACCTAAATGTTTAGTTATGCTTATTTTGTGCTGTAGATTCTTGAATCTTTTTTCACAGTGTACAAATCTTGGCTGATTCTTGTCCTCCAATACCTCTTCTGCTTCGAGTTGAACCAAAGCCTAAGAGTGGTATTAGGTATGACGTATCTCGTTTAAGTTCCATTTATGCTTGAAATAGTTAGATTATGGGTTATGCTGGCAAGGGTTTCAACTACTTGTTGGGTTAAGAAATTCTAGAACAATTAAATGATTACAAAGTTCACCCTCCAAAGATGAGACATTGATATTCAAAAGAGAGACAGTAATCTAGATTTTCAATGGTCCACCCTTTGCTATTGTCAACATGAGTTTAACTCTTAAGTGTAACCAATTTATTAATTTATTGCATTTGGATGAATCCATAATCACAAGAGGAACTATAAATATGGTTCAACTAAATTGAAATGCTAATATGGTTCTATTGATATCTTTATGACCATTTACAATTATCATGAGTCACTTTAGTGGCTTGCTTGTCATTCCAAGCACTATCATGAGTTCACATGGACATAATTACTATCTCATCGACTATGATTCCTCTCTTACTATATACAGACAAGGAAAATTTATGGGTTCCAACATGTCCCTAGTTTAGAATTTCACTATTTTTATAAAATTCTTATACCTTCCACATGAAGAAGAGGAGAAAAAATATGACATACATACTAAATATTTTGCCACAATTATTTGTGATATTTCATTCAACTTGGAGTTGTATTTATCCATGATCGAATTGAATTTTTTCCCCAATCACAGATCACAATATTCCTATTTCTAAATTTAGGATATTTTGTTACACATTTTCTTACATCTAAGACACTCCAATTTTCCAATTGGGCATAGATTAAGATTTTTATAACTCCCATATTATTTATGAATGCAACACTCTCATGAAAATGCCAATACCACTTTATTTTTTATGATCTATTTAATTACATGAGTTGGAGCAGCCATCAAATGGTTAACCTAGAAAATGTGAATTGAATCAGAGCTAGATAAAAATCGGATCAAAAAATCATTTGTCCAAAAATACATAAATGTTTCAAATTTAGGAAAAAACATATATATTAATGTGTGTCCATATGAATCAAAACCATTATATAAAAAATTTTCCATTTAACTTGAGTTTTCGTGGGCATAGATTTGGAGGTTTCCCAACATGAAATTCCTAAAGAATATGTTGTCCTGAAGCCTAGTGTGCATCATATCATAGTTAAAATCTGACATCTTTGGTACCCTTAAACCTGGCACTAGTCTGAGGATCAAATACCATACTAAGAGCATATTTGTGCTAAGAAAGTTCACCATGCATTTAAAACCACATTTTTTCTTACGGGTGAAAGTGGTTTTGTATCTCACAACTCTGTTTGAAGGACAAATGTTTGTGTCATACAACAGAGGTAAGTTTGAAATGTTTGTTCTACATCTAGAAGTATTGTTATCACATTGTTCACACACCATCAGTAAATATGTAGCATATTTTGTGCATCCTTAGATATGTTTGAGACTGCAAGCTAACTGTTTAAATAAATTCATGTATAAAACTTATATATTAGAAAAATAACCATCAATATTTTTCTTCTAGCATTTTGGGTTGAATTTACGATAGTATGCTAAAAAATGTCATTTTAATGTCCGGAAATTATGATATATAAATGTGAGATATATAATCTACATCTTTAGGTTATCTACTTTTCAAATCTGAGCTTTTTTAGGCTACATCTTTGGTTTATCTAATTGATTGAACTTTGAAATTTGAAGAAATTCCGGAATGGAATTCATAAATACTCGACATATAGTGGTAAGGAAGTGGTACCATAATTTGTGTTATTTCAAAGATCTCCAAGGACTTGGTCCAGTGCCTCAACTTACCCATGACCCCTCACCCAACCCCTACCAATTGGGATGGGTGAAAAAGAGGGCCCTCGCCTTATAGTCTCACAACACTGTGTTGTAAACTTTTCCATTGGTCCTTTCTATGAAAAAATTGTATGTGATGTTTCTTTATTGGATTGTGCTAATATCTTGCTTTTTTTGCCTTACCAACAACAATGCCATGCTATCTATAATTATAAACTTCCAGATTTTCACAAAATACAATGTCCCGAATAAATGTTTATCCATATAGAATATATACTTATGTTTAGGATTATATAATTTGTGTTGGAGCTATTCCTTTATGTTTTAATACAATCATGATGTTGACAAGCTTTAGCTGAATTTTTTCATCAATTTGTCATAGAATATGAAAAAGGAAATTATTGTCAAAATGTGGAAAAAATAACGTTTCTCCTGATTTCTTTTCTATTGTTCATGAAAAGATAATCATGTTGCAGGAATGAGTTATCTTACAATTTGTTTCAATTATTTCCCTCCCCTTTATTTACAAGGATGTAGATTTCATTTTCCTATTGATGGTTTTTTCAAGTATCTTATCGATTCCTAAATGTTGGTAATGGAGAGGATCTTGAGAAGTATTCGTGGACACAGATTCTATCAAAGGTTAATGTTACAATACCACGTACACCTGGTACCAGGAAATTTTTAATATTATGTGCATAAAGAAGAGTTATCTAATGACAAGGTTGAAAGGAAAAACTCATGTCTTAGCTGTAAGTCATTTATTTGCATTTATTAGTTTTAAGTCATTTGTTTGATTTTGAGCTTTATTAGATCAATTATTTCACTAATCCAATATGCATGGCCATTATTTCTCACTTGATGTAAGTTACTTGACATGGTTGATACAACATTCAATTCTAGGCCACTTTTATTTTAAGTCATAGATTATATTGATTAAAAGGATGTTCATATTTTGATTGGTTTACTAGGAGCTTGATTTAAAAACGTTTTGTAAACCCCACGTGGATGTTATTTTTTCAAGGTGGGCTCTTTGCACCAATAAGGTCGGATGAGTCCTGGAACATAGGTATACATCAAGCGCATCTTTGGCCTTTGTTGTGTATTTGTTATTCTTTACATCATTGATGGATGGTTATTGATTGATTTAAATAATTATTGGTGATGTACCTTGAATGTCACCACAACACCTAAAATTTTGGCGACGCCACCTTTAGTGACGTTCAGGTTTTGATGACGAAGGCTCTTTTGACCCTCACCAATGAGATTATGGTGACATTTTTCGTCCCTCACCAATGTCCTTTTTTCTTGTAGTTTATATAGTTTCATTTTTTTGCATGGAGATGCCTCTGAACTTGTCCCTCAATGCCAATTTCATTACATCACTACCATTTTATAATAACTCATTGAGGGTCTTACACATTGAAAATTTGAGTTTCCTTTCCATGTAAATTCGAGACTATGTGATATCTCACACCCTCCAGGATGATACTCCTAGATTTTGTGTTATCCTTCTTCCACTGGGTTAAATGTTATGCATATGATACTACTGGTTTTGGAACTTTAGTTTTTGTTTTCTCCAACAATATATTATCATCTATTACAACTTCCATCTTGCCCTTACAAGATATGAAATTTGAGATTCCCTCTAGGGAATACTCCAATATGAATTTGTTCAAAGACATTTTCTGCACGAAAGAAAACCTACTTCACTTAATCTACAAATAGAAAAATTTGAAGGAGAAGATCTATTGACTCATCTCTTGTGTGTTCTCTGATTTTATACCATGTATAAATTAATAGAAATTTTCTACTATTGATGAATTCAAACTGAAAAAAAGAGATTATAAATTTCCTCTACTATTATCTGAAATGGAAAATACAATTTATAAACACATGCAATGTCATGCAACCATTAAAACCATAAAAAAACAATTATTCATAGGGGAACCCAAAAGGGAAAACCCCCCCACTACTTTTCATTAATTAAGATGAAAATAGAAATAATTACAATGTCTGGTTTCAACTCTAGATTACACACTACACTACAATCATCTCCTCCTGCTTCCTTACATGTTATGGCCAACACTTATATAGTTCAAGCCTCACCCACAATCATGGAGGAATTAGCCCCCAAAAATAGGATAAATTTCCTATTCCCTTGCACAATATCCTGAGGAATCGATCTAATGCTCAATGCAAAAGAATTGTACACTAAATAGTTTGCAATTATAAATACAAGTGAGCATTTTCAACCCACTCAAATAGGAAATTAAAATTCCATGCATCATTGGGTCTATTTTTAGTTGATTGACTAGTTAACTAAGAGATCAATGAGTTAAAAATAGTCATAACTACTCAACTAACCTTCAAGTTCCTAAACTAATTTCAAGAAATTAGTAAGATGAGTTCAACTAAAAATAACTCAACAATATTTCTAAATCTTAGCAATTAACTCATGCACAACTATAATTCTAGCATATAACTCGAATTTATTGACTTATTTAGTAAACAAGGTTGTCACTCTATCTAAATACAATCCAATTCATTCTACTCATGTGGAAAGTCAAATTTTCTCCAATTTACTAAGGCACAAGTCAAATGAACCCTTTTCTTGCTAGAATTTTAACACTCCCTCTTAGCAAGAAAAAGATTATGCAAAACCTGAATCCTACTCCTATAGGACTGTAATGTAACATAGATCCATCTCATTGTTTTTGTTGCTACTACAACAACTCCAATAGAGAAGTATCTAAATATTGAATAAATCGTGTCTCTGAGCTTCCTGAGCCTCTGAAAATTACTAGTCTTTGCAATGTATACTAGGAAATTTCTGTTGTTGCTGACCTGAGTGCTAAGCCTCCTGGTATGCTGTCAACACTGATTTTTTTTCCTTAGTATCTCACAGCTTCAACTGACACTCATACTCCTACTACTGAATACTGTGGATCCCTGTAGCAAGGGAAATAATACACGAGAAGAGTATATTGCAACTACTACTTCTCTCTTATGGACCATGCTCAAATCTTTGCAGTTATGGGACTAACGATCTACATCGCTCCACCCCACTCCTAGAGGTATAGCTACATGCACAGTGAAATATAACTCTAACTTGTAGATATTTTTCACTCTAACTCTAATTTTTTTCACTTTTCCAATAACTAAATTTTTCAGAAAGAATTTCCCCTTACCAAAAACAACATCATAGCCTATTCCCTCCAATAGAGATCATAAAATAATTTTTTTCTTTAACCCAGGTACATAAAAAACATTTTTAAAATGAATATTGAAGCCTGATTAATCCCTCTTAGAGGGGACAATACTAATTCCTTTGGCACTGTACCTCCCACCATCTCCAAATTCTATTTGCTATTGAAGATCCTTCTCCTTTAGGGTACTGAAGAATTCTTTGCATCCTGTCATATGGAATGAGGCACCAAAATATAGCTACGACTCACTCCCTCTTCTTGTGATTTATATGCAAGAAAATATGGTAAAATCTAGCTCAAATTGAGATGCCAAGGCATATCCTCCTGCTCCTAGTTCAGGATCCTTGTTGGATTTCCTTTGTCGACACTTGGTTGTAGAATTTCCATAATCATGGCAGTGAAAACATTTATTTTGATGAGGTACCTCTTATTTCCTTTGTTATTTATGGACTCAGCCTCACCTTTGACCTTATTTACTTTAGCATTCCTTCCTTTTCGAACTAGATTAAGGTCCTCTTCCTCCTCAACTTTCGATGTTACTCCACCTCTAGTATTCCTTTAAATTTATTCATCCATTAAATATTGCTATGGAATATTGTGGCCCCCTGTATCAAGGGTAATGATCCATGAGAAGAGTATACTACATATGTGACTACTCTCCTATGAACCCTACCCAAATATTTTCAACTATGGGACTAAGGCTCTACACTGCCCCACCTCGCTCATGGAGGTATAACTGCATGCATGGTTAAATATAAATCTAGCTTGTATATAATTTTCACTCTAACTCTAATCTATTTCACTTTCTTGATAGCTACAGGTTTCAGAAAGGCTTTCCTCTCTCTGAAAAAAAATCAAAGCCTCTGTCCTCCAATACAACTATAGAAATATTTTTTTTCTTCAACATAAGTACATACATAACATTTTTCAGATGAATATGGGTTCATGTATCCTTCTTAAAGGTGATAATACCAGTTCCTTTGGGACAATACCTCCCATCATCTCTAAACTCTATATGCAGTTGGAGATCCTTCTCCTCTAAGCTACTCAAGTATTATTTGCAACCGTTCATATGAAAAGGTGCACCATAATCTAGGTACCACTCACTTCCACTTACTATTCTTGCAATGTAAGTAAAGAGGGTAAAATATAGATAAAATTGAGATGCCAAGTTATTTCCTCTTTCTCATGCTTCAAGCTCCTTGCTGGATTTCCTATGCAGACACTTTGTTGCATAATGTGCATATTCATGGAAGTGAAAACATTTTATTTTTCTAAGGTCATTATTTTTGCCCTTTTTTTGGCTTGAATTAACCTCACCCTGAGCCTTATTTCCCTTAACATTGTTTCCTTTGCAAACTAGAGAAAATTACTCTTCCTCCTAAACTTTGGATGTTATTCCATCTCTAATGTTCCTTTAAATTTCTTCCTCCACCAAATTGGACCAAATTATCTCCCAATTTGGAAATTTGTCCCTTCTATTTACAAAGTGATGGTAGATACTCCAAGTTTTTTGAAGGCCAAGGGGAACTAGGCTCATTATATCTGAAGATCATATATTTTCTCCAACTCCTCCAAGCTCAACTCAAAACTGAGTGAACCTAGAGAGATAGTGTGGAATAGTTTCATTTTTCTGCACGTAGATGTTTCTAAGACTGTCCCTCAATGTTATTTTCTTGGCATGACTACCATTTTCAAATAAATAAGTGAGGATATTCCACATATAAAATGGAGTCTCCTTTCCATTTAATTTCAAGACTATGTGGTCTCTCACACCCTCTAGGATGATCTTCCTGTATTTTGCGGTATCCTTATTCTACTGGGCTAACTACTGTGCATCCAATACAATCGGTTTTTGAATGTCGGTTTTGGTGTACACTAGTACTCCATTATCATCGAGTATAGCTTCCATATCGTCCTTACAAGTTATGGAATTTGAGGTTCCCTCTAGGGCATACTCCAATCTCAATTCGTTGAAAAATATTTTCTCGCACGAAAAGAAAACATGCCTCATTGAATCTGCAAATTGAAATGTTTAAAGGAGAAGAACTATTGATTGCTTTCTACTGTGACTTTTTCTCTCATGCCATGTATAAATTAATAAAAATTTTGTACTACATTTGAATTCGAATTGAAAACACAATATTACAAATTTCCTCTACTATTTAGAGGAATGGAAATCATAATTTAGGAGCACATGCAATGACATGAAACCATTAAAACCATAATAACACAATGATTTACACGGGAACCCAATTGGGAAAAGCCCCTCTACTTATTTGAATTAATTCAAATTAAAAGAGAAACAATAACAATGTCTTGCTTCAACTATGAAGTACACCGTGCACGGAAATCATGTTCCTCTACTTGTTGACCGGCATTGGCCAACGCTTAGCCAATTCAAGCCTCAACGAACCTCCTATTTCCTTATGCAATCATGGAGAAATTTTCCCCTAAAAGATAGGACAAATTCCATGTTTCTTTGAGAAATATCTTGAGGAATTGATCACTTGCTCAGTGCAAAACCATTGTACACTCAACAATATACAATTGTAAATACAAATGTGCCTTTTCCATCCACTCAACTAGGAAATTCAAATTACATGCATGACTGGGTTTATTTTTAGTTGATTGAATAGTTAACTTAGAGATTAATGTGTTAATAATATACATAACTACTCAACTGACCTTCAACTGACTCAAATAATGACTAGAGCTCAATTAACTGAGTTCAAATAAGAATAAATCAACTATATTGCTAGATCTTAGTAATCAACTCATGCACAACTCTAATTCTAGCATATAACTTGAATTTACTGAATTAACTAGTAGATAAGGCCACGCCACTCTATCTAACTACAATCCAAGTTGTCCTCCTAACGTGGAAAATTAAATTTTCACCATTTGCCTAAGGCACAAGTCAAATGAAGCCTTTTCTAGCTACAATTTTTAAAATGATCAAGATACAAATTTCTAGATTTTATATTGCATAATTGTCCTTAGTATTTAAAAAATATCTTGAAAAATATAATTTCAAGTTATTATGCACTAACATTGGCACAATCAAGATGCTCTATAGTTAAATAAGTGAGTATTTTGAAGTTTGAGGAGAGAACATGTTTATTTACATTAAAGGATTATGTGGAAGTAATATAAGATGAGCATGACTTCTTTAATTGATCTAATATTTAAAAATTGGTTTATTTTTTTTAGTTGGAAAATTTTCAATTACAAATGGATGTTGAAATTTAAATATAAAAGAGATAATTCAATGGGAAGCTATAAATCCAAATTAATAGCATAAAAATATTCAAAAACAAAATTCATTAAATCCCTTTTATTTGGTGATTAATGTTTTAGTATTTAAATTCCTTTTATTCGGTGATTAAGATGTGAGTATTTAAATAAAAATTTGTTAATGTTGATGGATTCTTTTACCTTAATTTTATGAATAGGGATATAGATTTCTCAACCAAAAAAATAATAATTTTAAGGGTTATGCATCAAAATAACATAACTTTATTTATTTTCATATTACAATGCACCCCATTACATAAAGTTTAGATAATCCGAATAATATAAAATCATAATAAATTCCTTTCTTTTAAAAAATATTTAATGTAATAAATTAAAATGTTTATCCATCCTTCTACCACCATGTCCTCCATAAAGAGATAGACATTCTAATAAGGATGCCATATCTTATTGCTTGTGCTTTGAATATTCAAATCAATGTTTACTGTTGTGTTCATATTGATGCCGTAATGATTTTGGAAAATCACCTCTCCATGCATTGTTAGAAGGTCGCTCCATTGTTGAAGTGTCTCAAGTATGCTCTTAAATAATAATCTTATACTACCTACTTTGTTTTGGTGGAACTTGGCACATATTGTAAGTGTTATTATTCCAATACATTCTTTTCCAATGCAACCAACTAGTATTAACTATAGGTTAATGTAACAATTTTTATCTACTTAACTCTGATAACTATCTGTAATTAATCTAGAAATCTTCAGTTGTTATATATTTGGTATATACTCTCATATATTAGTTTATTTTATGTTTTATTTTATGAATTCGTTTTACTTAATTTCACTTTCATTTTAAGACCTAAAGACCCATCAAGGGTCTTAGCAATATCTACAAAATTTTTATGAATTTATGCATCCATTTCATACTTTAGAAGAACAACGTACTTACATTGCTTCCTTTCTTATCTAGTTTAATTCCTCCATATATATATTTTATCTTGTCTTCTTTTTTGAGGGATTGACCTAGGCTTCATTCAACCCACCACCATTGGTGTCCTTAAGTGCATCCATGAATAACTATGGCTCTGTGAGGAAGAAATCAAAAAACTCAAGGATGACCCATTTCTAAAGGATGCTCATCTAATATGAATTGTAGATAAATTAATTTGTTGCTTTAATAAGCTCCTCTTATTCATAGCACTAAGAGGAATATTTATGAAAAAATTGTAATGTTATAGAAATAATATAATAACTTCAAAGAGAGTTGACTTAGTCGATAATCAATTTTTTGACACCTAGAATGCAACTAAAGTAAAATAAAAACCTACTACGCTCTAGGGCATTATACACATTGTAAGTGTTAGTGGTAAGTTCAGTCCAGTTTAAGACCTTTTAAGTCAAGGAACACATTGTCAACCTTGAAGTCTAAGTCCTAAATCCACAAAGCCTATTACTTTAACAACTTTATGCATTCCAAAGGCATGTATTTTTTTTCATTAATTTATTTCCATGTAAAAATGAACTAAGTAATCTCGAGTATTTTAATGCAACTTTTTGAAAAAATTTCCAATTTATTTTTCTGATCTAATTTGTCTAAAATCCAGTGAGGACTCATTGAAAACACAAGTTTGATGGAAAAAATCTCCATAATCGAAGTGCCATAGGGGGTTTCAGGGTATTCAATCCATATATGGAGTAAAAAAACTAGTTTAAATAACAAAAATGAAGATTTCACTTCAAAATTTTCAGTCGCATTAAAGACAACTCCATAATAATTTTTTTTAATATTAATTTAAAACTAAAAAATATTATAAAAGTTATAAATATTTTTGATAAATTAATTTAATTAAAATTTATTTTAATTTTAAATATCCATAAAATTATATTTTTTATTTTTTGAAACACATTAAATTCTTTTAAATAAATAAAAAAATACTTCATTCAAAATAATTAATTATTAATTTCAACCATAAAAATTAGAATTTTGTTTTTGTTATATATTTAATATAAAATTATCCCCGATGGGGGTTCTTTAATTGTGGGACAAGTGGTGGGAGAGATGGTGGATGAGCCTGTCTGGCCTCCATGTGCGCTGCATCCTCAGGTTTAAGTGATATGAAAACGAGGTCTAGCATGCGGGGTTGTCACCGATGAACGAAGAAGTTTTTTAAACCCTATTCCTGGAGCTGGTTATGTCTTTCTTGGTCATGATGGGAGATGGTAGAGATCTGTAGTGAGGTAAGGGTGTTGGAGTTCCTGTATGCCTCACCAAGGTCAAGGCCTTGGGGGAGAGGCGGAGAAGTCAAATATTGCTACACAGTACGGGGTGTGATGGTAATGCTGGAAGGCCCCTAGGACCTTGGAACGCCCAGGGACAAGGAATCAATTTGTATTTTGGTTGGGTCAGCTATTTTGCATGATGCAGCAGAGTTGATAGGAGAAAATCCAGGGAAGCTAGACCTTGGCCAAGCTCTAGAGAAAAATCACTTTGATTTTTTGTGCGTAGGAAAAGATTTTCATGTGACTGGTGGTTCGTGCTTGTGAGGCAATGAAGGAAAATCCTTGGTTTCTCAAGGTCGATGATAGTTTTCACTTCTTGGCATGATGCATTAAGCTGGTGGAATTACGTCACAGAATTTGTAGGAGAGGGTACGAGGCACCGTGTACAACATCTGAAGCCATGTGCTGAGGAAATATTATTACGATTTTCCAGGCTATGGGGAGTGGATTTTCGTGATGACTGGTGCTGGATAGCCCGACATTTTTCTTGGGGGGAAGTGTTGGAAGCCACATTATTTTATGTTGTTGCATGGGGTTGGGTGAGTGTTTAATTATGTTTCCCATTTAGGTGTTTTGGGCATGCAAGGATGTTGTGAAACCATGGGTGACCACGTCATGGGGCTGGAATTTAATGCCAAGCAGTTTAGTTGGGAAGGGATGCGGATGCCTAGTTGCGTTTTTCGAACAACTGAGAGATGGAGGAGTGATTTGATGGCTCCTCGGGGCTCGTGGTAGCTCCAACATCGTTGGAGTATGTTGCTTCTCAACTGTAAAAATTCAACTAAACATGGACAACCTCAAAAATCAAACGTATGAAGACCATAACAAGATGATAACTTTTGTGAATGACATTTGATTTGGCCACAATGAAATTATGGAGCAATTGGACAATATGTGTTGCCAACAAAGACACTCTAGTGACCACCTTCGTAACTGTTTGGAAGCGATGGTGGAGCATATCAAATTTGATATGTATGAACATGTTCGCTATTTCACAATACCCCCCATAACGATTTCCATATGCATGAACATGTTTGGTATTTCGTAGTTCCCCCTATAAACTGCCCCCCCCCCCCCCTCCCCCCCCCTTTCTTGATATGTTGCCTTATGTTATGGTTCTTATATTTTTTACAGTCTATATTTCATGGCCTCTAGGACATTGGAAAATAACGCATGGAGTCGGTAGCTCATGTTATCCTTGAGGACCCAATCTCAACAAGTCTGGTCGATTTGAGAGGAAGAGGCCTATTGAGATTTTTTTAGTACTCTGCACTTTTATGTTAATATAATAACGAAACTTGGACTTGCAAAAAAAAAATTAATATAAATTAAATTACTAAGTATAACTACTATAATTTTGTAACAATATTTTAAGTGAATGGGGCATTTATTCTACCACTTTAGACTCATTTTAACTTAAGATTTACCAAGTCTGAAGAGGAATCAAATCTCTCTCTTGAGGTGCAAATATTTTTTACTGTGAAAATATATTTTATCACTGTCACCATTTAGTGGATCAAAATTAAAATGGGAAAAAACCATGGGATAGAGATTTTTATGTTTTTTATTTTATTTTTAATTTTATTTTTATTTTGTTTTATTTTGATTAAGCTTTTCAAGTGAAAAAAACATTTATTGTAACACACTAGATGCATGGGCATTCATTATACCATCCTAAATGTATTTTAACTCATGATCTACCAAGCAGAGGGAAGGATCAAATCTCTCTCTTGAGGAAAACCCCTTTTGTAGTGAAAAGAGTTTTGATCCCGCTAGACACTTAGTAGATCTCTCTCTTGAGGTGAAAACCCCTTTTGTAGTGAAAAGAATTTTGATCCCTCTAGAAATGTTGTAGAATTGGAATTAAGCATTATGACATTGTTTCATGTGGCCACAATTTTTCTAGGGTGACAAATTTCTTGAATTTTTTTTCAAGAAATTCAACTATGGGAGTGTGTTTTTTCTATCGGGTAAATGGATTCAGCACCATGGGAGTGTGTTTTTTTATCGGATAAATGGATTAAACACCATAAAAAACCCTTGGTACACATAAAATCTTGAAGCTTGATAGTTGTAACCATATTTTCAATAATTTCCTCTAAATTTTCTTAAAATCATGCCAAAATTTCTATAAGATTTTCTCAAAATCATGCCAAAATTTCTATAAGATTTTCTCAAAATCATGCTATAATTTCTATTATTTTCAAGAAAAAAATGTAGCCTATTTACACTAGGCTTATATCCCATCGAGCACCTCTAGAATTATTATTATTTTTTCATGCCATGGCATTTAGTATTCTTCAGCTAGGCTAAACATTACAATCCATATCTCATAGAGCCCCTCTAGAATGATTATTTTATTTGCATGTCATGGCATTCATTATTATTTGTTTCTGTTTATTTGCTGAAGCAAGTGGTCCACTGCCATGTGGCCTACTATTGGCATCAATAATCTGAATTCAAATTCTCCACCCAATAAGGACCCAACAGGGTTCCAACCAGTGACCTCCGGATCTGCAGTCAAATGCTCTGCCACTAAATAGGCCCAATTGTTCATGCGTTAAAATTAGACATTGCTTATATTTTAGAAAGGAAGTTGAACTATTCGTATCTATCATAATTGCAGTGGTAAGCTAGAAAAAAAAATGGTTCTACTAATTAATTAGGTATGTACAATGATTGGATTGAATGAATGATATTTTAATGTCCACTAGACTAAAAATAGTCTATGGGACCACCAACTTCCTTGTTTTTTGCCTTCTGCAATTCAATCCTTTTATTACTCAATTGATGATGAGCTGGCCCAACCTTAGAATAGTTCCATCATTGAAAATAAAATGCCATAGAATTGATGCTAACATACTATGGTAACTGTCCCTGATGTCTCTGAAAGTGTCACATTCCAAAATGAAATGTTTTTCCAATTCCACTACCCCAGAAGTGCAAAAAGTACATACCCTTTCTTCCCAAGCTTCCTTAGGTCTCTTCCACCATCCCGTTACACACCAAAGTTGATGTGAGTTAGTTCTTAATTGAGCTATAAGAACCTTTTCCCTCCACTGAATGCTAGCTCCAATGTATTATTTTTGTTGGAGATCACAAGTGGGGTTGAATTCTTGAGCATAATACTTCTTGTTTCTACCCAACTCTTTTCCCCATATACCCTTACGGAACTTCTATAGGACAAAACTATTTAATTCCTTGCTATTTTTGGGACATGCATTCAAGTAAATATTCCATTTTTGCATCCATTTTTTGTTTTGTCTCTTCCATGATTTCTTTCTTTCACTCATACCTTCATTGAAGATAACTTTTGGCTATCTACCTTCTCCCATTTGCTCCATTCTCTTTAGGTACCTTATAAGATGAACCATGGAAATTTCCTCGATGGGCGCTGCCCCTGTTTCACTCAACATTATCTCATAGGGAACCGAACTTTTTATTTTGAACTTGCTCATGATCAAGCATTTTTGAATTTTTTCAATTTGTTTCCATTTTGAAACAGAGATATTGTTAGCCTACAATTCACACCCATATAATATCATTGGACAAACTAGGAGTCCAAAAATTACTTTGATCGTGTTGCAATCCCTAAAATCTACGTCTCTACATCTATTTTGAAGTGCAAATAATGCTTTCCACCCTCCTAAAATTCTTTTCTTTCTTCAATCCTCCCATTTAAGCTTGTTGTTGAAATCGATCCCGAGGTACTTGCATTCATTTACTTATTCAAGAATGTTGTCTTCAAAGAAGAACGTATGCTGGCTTTGCTTCCTTTTATTAGAGAAAATCATTATCTTGGTCTTACTAGTATTGACTTACATCCCCATTGCTTTACAAAAATGCTCAAGGGAATATAGGTGCATCTACAATCCATGGGCTGATTTAGGAACTAGCACAAGATCATCGGCATATAGAACAAGCTTTATCACAAACTCCCCCAATCGAAAACCCTCCCCACCTTGAAAATTTAGCCACTCTTATATTTTTTCAATATATAAACGAAAAAAGGTAGGGGATAAAGGGCAACCTTACTTGACTCCGATTTCACTTCTAAAACTTTCTGAAATGCCTGCTGAAGTTATAATATTGACTTTCACCTCTTCATAAAGCCTATGGGCAACAACTCTATATTGTAAAGGAATTTCAAGTTCTTCTATTCTACGCCACAACTTGTGTCTAGGGATAGTGTCAAATGCATTTTTGAAGTCAACAAAGTAGCAAAATACTTTTTCTTTTCTCCCCCAAACCTTTTCAACAATGTGTCTCAGCATGATACCATGGTCTACTTAGAATTATTCGACCTAAAACATGCTTTCCCTTTTTCCCTCTTTTCTTTTACTTCTGCCCACTTAATGATTCTATTTTCTCCCATGCCACTGAAAATCTTTTCAAATAGAGGATTGATCATAATTGTTCTATAGTTGGAAGGATTATTAATGTCTCCGCTTTTAAAAAGGGGAATTCCGAGACTAGTTGTCCAATCCCTTGGGAACCCTTGCTGAATGACGTCATTGAATATTTCCATGATGTGGGGTGCCAAAATGTTCATTACCCACTTTAGGTATTCTTCTTGAAGTTCAACCAAATCCCTTGCCTTCCCTGCTTTCAACTTTTTAATTCCTGCCTCCACCTCCTGTACTGTGAAAAACTTTGTAGATGTGTTGATCCTGGGAGGAGGCTCAACCTCTACTTCTCTTTCATAAATTTTCTTTGCATATTCAAACCACTGAATAGCTTTAATATTATTTTCAGTTTGCTTATTCCTTGGTTGAAGTGTCTGCTAAATTTTTTTTGGGTTATTCTTGCCTAGATATATCAGCTCTTCCTGCCTTGTTTTCATGAACTCATATTTATTTTTTTTAAATCTGCTTATATAAATTTACATTCTTCTTCCTATCTCCTTCCCTTTTCAAGGTTCTCCTTGGCATTTTTCATTCATCATCGAACCATGCATTCATAGGAAAACAATTTGATTCTGATTTCCTATTTTTTGATCTTTTGCACTTTTCAAGCGCACCCTGGATTATATTTGTTAACTCATGGCCATTGAGGCTTTGGGGACCCATTTTCTCCTTCTGAATTGATCTCCTCAACATTGTTTTGACTATAGTGCAATTTTCTTGTGTTAGAAGAATTTTTCCCCTTGATGTCGGTTGTTGAAAACATTGGGTTTTCCTCCTATTTTGTCTTTCTTCTAACCAGGATAACTTTATATAAATTGGGTTATGATATGATTTTAAATCCCAAATATACTTTCCAATCTTAACTTCAGCTATTCTTTCTATTAGGCTTTGTGACCCAATAACATAGTCAACTACAGTTGCCCCATTGTATGTGTTGCAAGTGAAGTTCCTAGACTTTTTCCATCTCTCTAGACCATTGCAGATAATTAAGTTTAAAGCATCACACAATGTAAGAAAATCCTCACCAAAATGATTACTAAATTGGTCATCTTTTGAACATCTCACCCATCGAGAATTCTCCTCTTCAATGAGATAGATAAGATTGTGATCCTCTTTGCAGCAAATAATACTAGCTTGTTGATTTGTTGTTCTAGCATTGAAATCTCCCACTAAAATAACTTCTCCCTGTTGAGAATATGTGGCAATATCTTGCTTTAGAGCTACATACATATCTTCTCTATCCAATCCCTTATTTTTTGTAATTTTTTGATACTTGAGGTGCAAAATAACATGCTGCAATTCTTATGGCGTTCTCATTCTTTGTTATGTTGAACCATAAATATTTCTTATTTTATTTTTTTCACTAACTGAATGTGACGACCTTCTTTTTCTTTCACTAAAATCAGTATTCCTCTGTACACTTTTCCATTTTCTGCTGCCTTGTTCCAAACTGTTAACTTCTAATAGCCATCAAACATAGGAGTTTTGCAACCATCATGTTCATGAGTTTTTGTGAGACAAATTATATCTCTACCTTCTGCAATAGGCCCTATCCCAGGTCCCCTCCTCCAAGGGTAACCTCTACAGTTCCAAAAAATTAGACTTAGGTAGACCTGGGTAGGATTTGGTTGCTACGCGGTTTGGTACACAAGACTTGAATTTGAGTCTTTGCCCCTTTTCATCTGTGTTGATCCTGTTGTTTTCCTCCCTATTATACACTTACCTACATTTTATTCATTGTCAACTTGCTGCCCTGTTTTTCCATCAGGCCAAAACACTACAATAACTGCTTTACCATTGTACAACCATGCTCTTTGCCCTTCATTTCTTGTTGCTCTAACTTTCTCCACTTCTTCTCTTCTCTCTTCTTATTGCTTGCTAGTTAAATTTTCATCTAGGAAGAAGTGTGAGCCTTTCAAGAGTTTCTTTTTGCTTAAGAGATGATGTTTCTATTGCACACTTGCCATGATGACTTTTATAGGCCGAGGTATTTCCTCACATATCTTTCTCACCCTCTTTGCTTGACAAATTTGACCTCTCCACTGTAATTTCTCTCTCAAAAAGTCCCTTGTCAAATTGAAAGTGCTTTAATTCTTTCCATAGTCTCTTATTCCCCTTATAATACAGTTTGTTTCTCTCCCTTTTATTTCTTATGTTCCCTTTCTTGTGCTCTACGAGAACTTACATCTTATTTTTCCTCTGTCATGTGACCATTGGTGTCCTCAACCTTAGTTTTGATTTCTTTTGGAATGTATGTCTTCTTGTTCTCTTCTGTCTTCTTTTCGGAAATGATTGTTTGCTGACCCATTTGTGTATCTACTTGAGTTGTTTTAGAGATTATGACATCTTTGTTTGTTGCCATTGTGTCATTCTTGCTTTGCCATATTGCCTTCATGTTTTCCCATTCTCGTTTTCCTGCCTCTATAGTATCTTGTAACATTGTTACCTGCTCTTTCAAAATTTTATTACTTTCCATTAAACATTGATTTGCAAGTGTGATCTATGAATGTTTGCACTCTCTTTCTTGTTCCTTGGCTTCTAAAATTTCCAGCCTTTCCCTAGCTTTCATCAGTTCTTGGACATAGAGATCTGATGACCAAGTAAGAGGTGTAGTTGTGGGACTATACATGATTGACTCTTCTTTATTTTTGTGCTCTTCATTTTTTTCTTTTTCTGGGTATGTTTTCTTCTTCTTTGTTCCCATTTAAAGTGGGCAAGTCTACGTTTTAAAATACCTTGATATTTTTTTGCATTTACCCAAATCCATTTTTTTGGTAGAAGCAATTTTGACTTGGCCCAAATGATTTGTTTCCAAAAAATCTAAGATTTCCTTACCATTTTTAACATTCCTTATTGATTGGTTTTCCATTTTAAGATTCAGAATTTCACTCTGCTTTTTCCTCCTACGTGTTAGCTGTGCCTTCTTGTTCCTGCCTCCGTGCCTTCTCTGTTCATGGTGCCTTCCTGCCTTCATTGATCCTATTCCTGAATGAGCAAACACTGTTCATGTTCCTCTACCTTCGCTACTCAAAAATATAGAGACACCCAGAAGAGAAAATTCACTATTTCCTCTTAACCGAAATGCTTTTGCAAACTCGCAACTACCTTGCGGCGAATTGCTATGTCAACAGAAATTTTGAATACAATTCGCTGATTTGTGTCCCAGGAATTGTGTCATTGATAGGTCCGCAGCATCTCTTACCTGTCACGAAAAAGTTATTTTTATATATGATAAAGGAATATAAAAATAACTTAAAGTGAACCAGCCACCTTCGAGTTTCTGGAATCTGTAATGTATGTTCAGGTTGCTCATAACCACAAGGTCCGAGGTTGAGGGTCTCCTGCTACGGTGGTTTAATATAAATTTTATTCGATTCACGGTTGCTTTCATAAAATATATCTTCAACATAGAAACAATGACATTTTCACGGTTACAAAGACAATGGCCTCAGCATTGAGCCCAATGCCTTCGGATACCTGGATTTCACAATATTTTCTCTCAATGAAATTTACAGCAGATTAATACCGTTGACTTGTTCTAATTCCAATGCCTCTCTTTCTTATTTACATTCTAACCTCTGTGATAAACGGTAAATTGGATACCGTTACAGTATTGCTTGCTGTGTAAGTGATTAAATAATGAGTAGTCTTTAGTGCCAATTTTTGAAGGCTTTTACAGTGACTTTTTACGGTATAATTTCTCTAAATTCCAGTAAGAATTTATTGAAAAGAGAAGTTTGATTGTTAAATTTTCACAATCAAAGTGCCCTAGAGGTTTTTGAGGGTGCTGAATCCATATATAGAGTCAAAAAACCAGTTTGAATAACAAAAACCAAGATTTTATCTCAAAAATTTTCACCGGATTCCTACACCTGAAAATTCAAAAAGTCGCACTAAAGACAAATCCATTAAAGAATGTAGCAGTGGTTAAAAGATCAGTGAGAAGTTCTTATGTTTGTGATCTGTAAAAAATAATGCCCAAATTGATGGGGATATCTCTGGTGAAGGTAAACATTAGATTGTTGGAATAGCTCAGCTGGTTAGAGCATGTGGCTGTTAACCACAAGGTCTGAGGTTCAAGCCCTCCTTCTAGCATTGTGATGAGATCAAAACCAATAATAGAATGCAGAAATTCATTATAAAATGTATTTGAGATCAAAACTAATAAAAGAATGCAGAAATTCTGCCTAAGAATACATTAGATTACATTATAAAATGTACTTCAGATCAAAGCTAATAAAAGATTCTGGTATTGTTGCCTGAATTGTTTACATTGTAAAATATATTTGTTTATTTAATTACATTATAAAATATATTTATTTAATTATATTGCCAAATATATTATGAGGAATTGGTGTTTTTAGTAAAATTTTGTTGATTTAATCAAACTCTCTTTCTAATATTGTTATGAAGCCATGGTTTATTTAATTACATTGCAAAATATATTACGGGGAATTGGTGTTGAATTGTTTATTTAATTACATTGTAATTTTTTTTAGTTTATTTAATTACATTCTAAAATATATTGGTGTTTATTTAATTACATTGCCAAATATATTATGGGGAATTGGTGTTTTTAGTAAAATTTTATTGATTTAACCAAACTATCTTTCTAATGTTGTTATAAAGTCATGGTTTATTTAATTACATTACAAAATATATTACGGAAATAAGTGTTTTTAGTGAAATTTTATTGATTTAATTATATTGGTAATACAAAGTTTATTTAGAATAAGGCAGGGAGAAAAAATATTATCACATTTCAATATTTTTGTTTTGAAAGTGCGCAAATTGCTATTGTTTATTCAATTACACTGCAAAATATATTATGGGGAATTGTTTTTTTTTTTTTTAATTTCATTGATTTAGCTATATTGGGAGTACACAATTAATTTAGAATAGGGCGTGGAGAACAAATATTACCACATTTCAATAATTTTTTAATTAGAATGTGGAGAAAAAAACAATTATGGAGAATTGGTGTTTATTTAATTACATTGCCAAATATATTATGGGGAATTGGTGTTTTGAGTAAATTTTTATTGATTTAATCAAACCCTCTTTCTAATGTTGTCATGAAGTCATGGTTTATTTAATCACATTACATAATATATTACTAGGAATTGTTGTTTTTAGTGAAATTTTATTGATTTAGTTATATTGGTAATACAAAATTTATTTAGAATAGGGTGTGGAGAAGAAATATTACCACATTTCAATAATTTTTTTTGAAAGTCGTCAAATTACTATTGTTTATTCAATTACATTGCAAAATATATTATGGGGGAATTGGCATTTTTTTGTGAAATTTCATTGATTTAGTTATATTGGGAGTACACAATTTATTTAGAATAGGGTGTGGAGAAGAAATATTATCACATTTCAATAATTTTTTTTAGAAAGTGGGAAAACTTATTATAACTCAGTTGTCAAATCAATAGGGCGGATAGTCATCATTGTCTACTATCTGCAAATGCAGGTGGACCATTGTTGTTCAAGGGACCATTGTTGTTCAAGGAAAATAAGGTCAGGAAAGAAAATCAGGCCATTGTTATTCAAGGAAAATAATGTCACCAAGGAAAATCATGCCACCAAGAATCACATATTCGTGGTCTGTAAGGTGGTAAGTTTTCACTAGGGCAAGATGTTTCTTTGTGTTGGGTACTTAACTTGTTTTCCTTAAGTCAGTTTAAGACAAACTCTTAACAAAGTAGAATAAATTTTATTCCTTAATTCATTGTTATTTAAGGAAAATCAAGCCACCTATAATTACCCATTGGTAATTTGTAAAGTGGCAAGCTCTCACTTTGGTTAGATATAAGAGAGTCTTGGATAGTTAACTTGTTTTTCCTTCAGTTAAAAGAAGATTTTTTTTAATAAATACTATAAACAACTAACACATCTCACTAACTAGCATACACATCTCAATAAAATATAAATATTTTTTTTTTCAATAAACAATATTTATAGTTAATAGTAATATTATATATCTAATTAATTAAACAAAAATATATAAAATATATAAAAATAATAATATTATTAATAAATTTATATCTAGTAATAAGTTAACCCTACTCTAAAAAATATCATTACCTTTTTATTCAGTATCTAAATCCATTTTAAAAGTTAAAAATCATACATCTCAAACTAAAACCGGAAGAAGTAAAGAATCAAATATAAAATGAATTGAAGAGAAAGTTGTAAGGGCATTTTCAATCCAATATCAGCATAAATCTATCTAAAACACAGATCTAACATCAGCTAAGAGGGATCAAATTTCTTTTGTTGCAAACTTATTTTAGAATGCAAAAAACAATGTGTAATTTTTTACTCCTTAAATTGCATTTTTGAATGTTATAAAGATTACATAACATGTGTATTGAGCCATTTTATAATAACTCATGTTAAAATATTTTATTCATAACTCAGATTGTATGTTTTATCTCTATAAAAAGTAGATTATTAAAAATAGACATCGATACTTATTACTTATTACTTGAAGAGTAAAAGTGAAATATCAACAACCGAGTTAATTGTTTTGTTAATAGTTTTTTAATTGTTTATTTATATGGTTATTTAATTTTTGTTTGCGTGACATGAGCGAAAATTATTTTAATTATTTTTTTGAGGACCTAACATAATTACACATAAAAATTATATTATTTAAGATAGACATTGATATTTATTACTTGAAGAGTAAAAGTGAAATATCAACAACTAAGTTAATTTCTTTGTTAATAGATTTTTAATTGTTTATTTGTATGGTTATTTAATTTTTGTTTGGCCCACATGAGAGAAAATGATTTTAATTATTTATTGAGGATGTGACATACTTACACATGTCCCTCATATTGGATTGTAGAACCAGCATAGATCCATCTAAAGCACAGATCTAACATGAGCCAAGAGGGATCAACTTTCTTTTGTTGTTGCATTTTTGAATGTTATAAAGATTACATAACATGTTATGTGTATTGAGCCATTTTATAATAATTCATGTTACAATATTTTATTTATAATTTACATTGGTTGTTTTATCTCTCTAGAAATTATATTATATAAGATAGACATCAATATTTATTACTTGAAGAGTAAAAGTGAAATATCAACAATTGAGTTAATTATTTTGTTGATAGATTTTTAATTGTTTCTTTATATGGTTGTTTAATTTTTGTTTGGAGGGAAAATTATTTTAATTATTTTTGTGAGGATGTGACATACACATAAAAATTATATTATTTAAGATAGACATTGATATTTATTACTTGGATTAAAAGTGAAATATCAACAATTAAGTTAATTGTTTTGTTAATAGATTTTTAATTGTTTATTTATATGGTTATTTAATTTTTGTTTGGTCCACATGAGTGAAAATGATTTTAATTATTTTTTTGAGGATGTGACATACTTACACATGTCCCTCATACTCGATTGTAGAATGAGTCTCTAGGCTCAATAATTCATGTTAGAATATTTTATTCATAACTCACATTGGATGTTTTATCTCTGTAAATATTATATTATTTAAGATAGACATTGACATTTATTACTTTAAGAGTAAAAGTGAAATATCAACAACTAAGTTAATTGTTTTGTTAATAGATTTTTAATTGTTTATTTATATGGTTATTTAATTTTTGTTTGGCCCACATGAGCGAAAATGATTTTAATTATTTTTTTGAGGACTTGACATACTTACACATGTCCCTCATAAACTAGCCTAGATCCATCTTAACTTCGGATCTATCAAGCCCCGAGAGGTATCAAATATCTCTAGGTGCAAACCTCTTTTTTGAGTGAAAAAATATCTAGGTGAAAACCTCTTTTCTGAGTGAAAATATTGAGGAAAGGTTTGCACCTGGAGAGATTTGATCCCTCTCAGAGCTTGATAGATCTGGAGTTAAGATGGATCTAGGTTGGTTTCATTCGTGTGATGCCAAGGAAAATCTATAGAAGATATGATTAATTTTATCAATAATATGTAAATATGATAAATATTGTTAATAATTTTAATGATGAAAAATGATGAAATAATTTTTTGGAATGCAAAGTAACAATAATAATGTTGAAGGATAGAAAATGTGAATAATAATAATGTACTCATGTTACAAATAGTCTTCATTATGATCAATCTCAAACTATTCTCTTCTATTATTTTTATTGTCACTCTTGTTAGTTTTGTCATATTTTCATATCGATTATACGAAAAATAAATTTTAAATAGTAAATTATTTAAATCTTTAGCTCGAGCTGTTGTAGTAAACATGATACCTTGTCTCTCTTACTCTCCAAAATTAATAGGTTAAATTACTATAACACAAAAATCAATGTGCATTTTCAATAACGTTTTGTGCTTACACTAAAATGTTAATCCAATCACTTTAAAATTAATGTACCATCATATATCCAATTACATCAAATCAGAAATCAACTTCTACATTGAAATAAATGCATTTAATTCTAGCAATCAAATAATATTACAAAATAACTTCTACACTGAAATCAAAGCATTTAGTCCAAACAAAAAAATAGGATTACAAATCATCTACATTGAAATCAATGCATCTAATGCAAGCAATCAAATATAATTATAAATCAACATCTACATTTAAATCAACACATCGAGTGCAAGCAATCAAATAGTATTAGAAATCACCACCTACACTGAAATCAATGCATCTAGTGCAAGTAATCAAATATCATTAGAAATAAATATCTACACTAAAATCGATGAATATAGTACAAATAATCAAATAGGATTAGAAATCACCATCTCCACTTAAATAAATCCATATAGTGCAAGAAATATTCTTCCCTCTCTCCACCCTCCATCGATATCTATATCCCCCTCGATCTATTCTTTTTTGTCTCTCTATCTCACCCCCCTAAACACACATGCTCTCGCACTCCATATCTATCAATATCTTTGTCACTCCATCCCTCTCCCCATCTCTCTCTTCTTCCCTCTTTTCACCTTCCATCTATATCTCTATCTTCTGCTTTTCTCCCTCTCCCCCGCTAATATCTCTCTTTCCTCCTTCTGTCCTCTCTCCCTCTCTCTCCATCTTCTCTCTCTCTCTCTCTCTCTCTCTCTCTCTCTCTCTCTCTCTCTCTCTCTCTCCACCTTTATCTCTCTATGTCTTTCTTCTTACCTCCCTCTCTCTCCCCCTCCAAATCAATCTCTCTTTCCCTCCCTCTCTATACTCTCTCAGATCATCTCTCTTCCTTCTAATCTTTCCCTTTCTCTCCCATCTCTCTCTCTCTCTCTCTCTCTTCACCCACCAACTATGTTACTATATCCCTCCCTCTCTTCTTATCTCTCATTCTCTTCCCCCTTATCTCCATCTCTCCTTCTTTGTCTCCTTATCTCATCCCCAAACATACACACACTCTCTCTCTTTCTCTCTCTCTCCATTTGCACTCCTTCTCTCTCTCCACTTCTCGCTCTCTATATTTATATTTACTACCTCTTTCCCCATCCAACTCCATCTCTCTATCAATCCCTCTCTCCTGGTCTCTCTCGTCCTTCCTCTCTCTCCCTTTCTCACCAACATCTCTCTCTCTCTCTCTCTCTCTCTCTCTCTCTCTCTCTCTCTCTCTATTTGCCCTCCAATACTCTCTCTTCTCCCATAATTATCTTCCTATCTCTCATCCTTCCTCTCTATCCCTTTCTTTCCTACCTCCCTCTCTTTTCCCCATCTCTCTCTCTCTCCCTCTCCACTTCTCTCCCTCTATATATTTCTTCTACCCTCCCTCTCTCCCCCTCCAACTTCATCTCTCTATCCCTCCCTCTCTCAAGTCCTCTCTCTAGTCCTTCCTTTCTCTCCCTTTTTCTCTTACCTCCCTCTCTCTTCTGCCATCTCTCTCTCCCTTTATCTCTTACCCCCCTCTCTCTTCCGCCATCTCTGTCTCCTCTAATCCTATCACTATCTCCCTCTCCCTCTCCTTCTCTCTCCCCCCATCCATATTTATGTCTCCCTTTCTTTGCTCTTCATTTCTCCTCTCCCCTTTCCTTTAGTTTATCTCCATCTCTCCCTTGTCAATCCCCCTATATCTCCACCTCTATTACTCTATATCTTTGTTCTTCCCTCCCATATATATCTAGAGTTAATATATATCATGATACATTTATATATATTATAATATAATAAATTTAATATTGTATTAATAGAAAGTTATTAAATTTAATAATATTAATATTATAATATATTAATATGAGTATTAGATTTAATAATAATAATAATAATCTTTTAATAATATATTAGGGTTAATAATGTTTTTTTTGCATGGTATTAATAATAATTTAGCCCATGGTATTTGGACCATAGGCTTTACCTAAATAAAACCTATTTTTTGAGTGTTTGTAAATATAATGTGGATTATAGAGTAAATATGAAAAGTGGTTTTATTTAATTACTATACCTTTGGTTTATTTATATTTTTATTTATTCACCATACCTCTTTTATTTACTACTGTATTTGGCCCATAGGCTTGTTATATAATTAGATTTTCATTTATAACCATATTTGATATATTTTTATTTATTTACCTTACCTCTTTATACCTCTTTTATATTTATTTATTTACCATCCCTCTTTATACCTATTTTATATTTATTTATTTATTTATCATACCCCTTTATACCTTTTTTGTATTTATTTATTTCCCATACTTATTTTATAAATATGGTATTTAGCCCATGGCATCAATTTTAATTTGTCCCATGGTATTCATCCCATAGGCTTCATCTAAATAAAACCTCACTTTGGAGTTTTTTTAAATATAAAAAAGTTTATGGACTAAATGTAAAAATAAGTTTTTATTTATTTACCATACATCTAGTTTATATATATCTTTATTTATCTACCATAGCTTTGGAGTAAGTATAAAAATAGGTTTTATTTATTCACCATACCTCCGGTTTATTTAGATTTTTGTTTATTTAAATTTTGAAATATTGCAATTTTGAAGGGAAATATTTATATCTTTAAAGATTTTAATTTATCCATAGAACATGGGTTTTCTTTTTAAAGATTCATTTTACAAATATTTTATTAAAATAAATATCAAAAGATTTTGGATTTTGATTGGTTGTGTTGAATTAAATCTTTTCCTTCGATTTAGGAAATGGTATTGACTTTAGTAAAGAGTAAAGATGTTTAAAATGTTACTTAATTTGGAAATTCAATGCGGTAAATTTTTTTGTTAAAGGTAAATTTATGATCCATTCAAATTCACAAATATAATAACCCAATTATTAAATGGGTGAGATAATTTACTATCCATTAAAATTATATAAATAATACATAGTTCTAATTTAATAATTAATCTCAGCCCATTAATAAGTTTAAAAAGTTATAAATAATCTAAATATTCAAGTTATATAAAATTAAATATTAGGTTAATGCTTTGACCAACATTAGCAAAAATAACACTAGAATAAAAACAAGTCTTATGTGTAAGGAGGTCCACGACACCTTAAAGTTATATGGGTAGCTATTAGAGTTGTACCCAACTAGTCTATTCCTCTAAATACAATAAATTGTAAATTATAAACTCATCCTACCATCTAAACTAAAACAATGGTGATTTATATTTTTAACCATAATATTTTATGACTTTATGTTTAAATTTATTTAATAAACATATAAAATTTTAATACTTACTAATAATGAAAAAATTCTTAACTTTTGATCCCTTTGGGCCCTTGATAAATCCAGAGTTAAGATGGATCTAGGTTGGTTTTAGTGATGTGTGGCCAAAGAGAATATATCTAACATATGATTAATTTTATCAATATTATGTAAATACATCTAATATAAATATAATCATTCTATATATGCTCAATATGTCATATTTATCTGGTCATTTTAATTTTAAAATTTTCTTAGTTACCTTAGTTTGTCGAGATGATAAATATTTTTAATAACTTTAATGATGAAAAACGATGAAATGAAAATTTTGAATGTAAAGTGACAATGTAATAGTACTGAATGATAGAAAATTATAATAATAAGGATGGAGTCAAATACAAATATTCTCCATTGTGATCAATTTCAAATTATTTTCTTCTACTTTTTTTATTGTCACCCTTGTTAGTTTTGTCATATTTTCATATCGATTATATGAAAATGAGAGTTGAAATCATAAACCATTTAAATATTTAGCTATAATTATTTTACTAAACATTATACATTGTTTCTCTTGCTCTTTAGTCATAGGTTGAAGTACTATAGCACAAAAAAAAAATGTACATTGTCAATAATTTTGTGTGCTTACAGTGACATCAATGCACAATGTTAATCCAATCACTTTAAAATTAATGTACCATCAATGTACATCCAATTACATCAAATCATAAATCAACATCTACACTAAAATCAATGCATCTAATGCAAACAATCAAATAAGATGAGGAAAAAAAATCTACATTGAAATCAATGCATCTAATGTAGCTAATCAAATAGGAATAGAAATCAATATCTACACTGAAATCAATGTATCTATTGTAAGTAAGCAAATAATATTAGAAATCAACATATACACTAAAATCAATGCATATAGTGCAAGCAATCAAATAGGATTAGAAATCACCATCTACATTGAAATAAATATATGTAGTGCAAACAATAAAATAGGATTAGAAATAATCTACATTGAAATCAATGCATCTAGTCGAAGCAGTCAAATATAATTAGAAATCAACATCTACACCTAAATTAATGGATCTAGTGCAAGAAATCAAATAGGATAAGAAATCATCATCTACACTGTAATCAATGCATTTAGTGCGAGAAATAATATAACATTAGAAATCATATACATTGATATCAATGCATCTAGTGCAAGATATTAAATATAATTAGAAATCAACATCTACACAAAAATCAATGCATCTAGTGCAAGAAATAAAAATGGATTAGAAATCACCATCTACACTGAAATCAATTCATCTAGTGCAAGAAATCTTCTTCCCTCTCTTTCCCTCCCTCTCTCCACTCTCTCACATCCTCCCTCTTCCTTCCTCTCTCTCCATTTATCTCCCACGTATCTATATCTCTCTCTTCGCCCTACAACTTTGTTTCTATATCCCTCCCTCTCTCCTTCTCTCCTCTCTTCTCTCCATATCTCCTTCTTTGTCTCCTTATCTCACCCCAAAACATACACACTCTCTCTCCATCTCTCCCTTGTCACTTAATCTCTCTCTTCATTCATCCCTCTCCACCCCTCCAATTACATATTTATATCCCTCCATCTCTCCTTCTATCTCCCTCCGTCTCTCCTCATCTCCGTCGTCCTTCCTCTCACTTACTATCTCTCTTTCTCTATCTTTCCTTTTCCCCTCCAATTTTCTCTATTTTGCCATCACTCTCTTCCTCTCTCTGAAGTCCTCTCTCTTGTACATAATCTCTCTTCCTTTCTCTCCTACCTTCCTCTATCTTTTCATCTCTCTCTCTCTCTCTCTCTCTCTCTCTCTTTTACATCCAATCCTCTCTCTCACTCTATCTCTCTCAACATATACACTAAAATTAATGCATATAGTGCAAGAAATCAAATAGGATTAGAAATCACCATCCACAATGAAATCAATGCATCTAGTGCAATAAATTGTCTTCCCTCTCTCCCCACTCTAACTCCATTTCTCTTTCCCTCCCTCTCTTGACTCTCTCACATCCTCTCTCTCCCTTTATTCAACCTCCAACTCTGTTATTATATGCCTCCCTCTCTCATTTTCCCCCATTCCCTCCATTTCTCATTATTTTTCTCCTTATCTCACCTCCAAACATACACTCACACTCTCTCTCTATTTCTCCCTTATCACTCCCTCTCTCTCTTCACTTCTCACTCTCCATTTATTTCTTCTTCCCTCCCTCTCTCGCCCTCCAAATCCATCTCTCTCTCTCTCTCTCTCTCTCTCTCTCTCTCTCTCTCTCTATATATATATATATATATATATATATATATATATATATATATATATATATATATATATATCTTTTCCATCCAATCATCTCTCCCTCTCTCTTTCTGCCCTCTAATCTCCTCTCTTCCCCCATTTCTCTCTCTCTCTCTCTCAAACTATGTTACTATATCCTTAACTTTCTCCTTCTCTCTCCTTCTTTCCCCCCTTCTCTCCATCTCTCTTTCTTTGTCTCTTTATCTCGCCCCTAAATATATAAACTCTCTCTCCATATCTCCCCTTTCACTCCCTCTCTCTCTCCCTCTCCACTTCTCACTCTCTATGTATTTCTTCTTCCCTCCCTCTATCCCCCTTCAACTCCATCTCTTTATCCCCTCCTCTCTCTCAAGTTTCCTTTGTTGTCCTTCCACTCTCTCTCTATCTCTCTCTCTCTCTGCCCTCCAAGCCTCTCACTATCTCCCTCCATGTCTCCTCCTCTCTCTCCCCCTCCATATTTATGTCTCCCTCTTCCTATCTTACCCTTTTCTACCTCTCTCACTCCTCTCCCTCTCTCTCTCTCTCTTCATTCCTCCTCTCCCCTCTCCTTGAGTTTATCCCCATCTCTCCCTTCTCACTCCCCCTATCACTTTATGCCTTTTATTAATCCAAAGTTATTAATTATAATAATATTAATATGAATATAATAATAATAATAGGGCTAATAATGTTTTTTGGGCATGGTATTAATTACGCCATAAGACGTCACAATTTGAAAACAACTCCCCTAACTGCCACTATGTCCATGTTTGAGCCATTGGATAAAATATTAGACGATTGAAATTTTTTAGGTGATTAGATAAAGTAAATATTTTTATATATGTTTTTTATAATGTTAATTTCTTTCTTTTTAATAATTTAGATTGAATTTAGTTTTTGGTGACTTTTAAGTTAAAATGTTGTTATTAAAAATTTGTTAGATTTCAACGCCAAATGTAATGAACATTTTAACTAGCTCAAAATACAATAAAAATAAAAATAATAAAATAAAATAATGATAAAATACAAATGCAGTCCATGATATTGACCCATGATATTCATGTGAAATGTACTTTCTTTATAGGGGGAACTAAGATGGCCTAAATCAATCTTAACTCTGGATCTAAACTATATATTTAATAAAATTATTTTCAAATGTTTATAACCATTATTCTTTTAAAATTTTACTTAATAAAATGTATCTAATTTTTCATAAATACATAGTTTTTCTTGTTATGTACCATCAAAGTATGATAGGAAGGTTGTAATGTCATGTTTAACATTTTGACTACGTCAAATTACACAAAATTAAAAATAAATGTAAATTAAATAAAAATATTGACATAATGTAATGAACATTTTAACTAGGTCAAAATAGAATAAAAATAAAAATAATAAAATGGAATAATGATAAACTATAAATACAACCCATGGTATTCATGTGCAATGTAGTTTCTTTATAGAGGAAAGTAATATGGCCTACATCAATCTTAACTTTGGATCTAAACTAATTATTTAATAAAATTATTTTTAAATGTTTATACCATTATTCTTTTAAAATTTTACTTAATAAAATGTATCGAATATACATAATTTTTCTTGTTTTATATTATTTTTTTTACAACTATTTTATTATTCCAAAAATACATGGTTTTTTTGTTATATATTATTTATGTTAAAACTGTTTTATAATTCATGAGTATTATTTATTAATATATAAACAATTAAATTAATAATGAAAAATTTTAAAATATGTGATCTTTTTTAAATTTCCAGATTATTTCAAAGGACATGATTTATCTTGAGCAATAATGATGAATGTTCATAATTCTTATTTCTTAAATAACACTAAATTTACCTTTAAAGGGGTCAGTAACAATTGTCTGTATCAAAGTAAATGATACATAAGAAAGGAGACATGGTGAAAAGAAGCATCCAACCTTACAACAAGCCCTAAAAAGACATAACATTATAAAAAATTAAATTAATAATGAAATTGTTTAAAATATGTGATTTTTTTTAAATTTCCAAATTAATTCAGAGGACTTGATTTATCTTGAGCAATAATGATGAATGTTCATAATTCTCATTTCTTAAATAACACTAAATTTATCTTTAAAGGGTCGGTAACAATTGTTTGTATCAAAGTCAAGGATACAGAAGAAAGCAGACATGGCGAAGAGAAGCTTCCTTACAACAAGCCCTAAAAAGGCATAATGTTGAATGTATGGAATTCATTTTAAGTGATACACATGAAAGAAAAGCAGGACAATAGATACTTATCAAGAATGTATGATTCTTTAAAAGGAAATTACATTTACAAGGCTATGGAGGATCACATAGAAAAATTAAAAACCTAATAGGACTCTTCAAAAAATGGGTTACTCAAGGATTTTGGAATCCATATGAGCTACATCATCTCATTGATTCAAGCAAGCACTCAAAAAAACACAGACAATAGTGATATAGAGACAATTTATTCATAAACAAGAGAAATCTAGAATTATAACCCTAGATAGAGTTATGGGAAGAGAAACATTCCAATTGTAAGGAGGAGTAAAAGTTACATGAGTAGTAGTTCACTCAACATAATTCTCCACTGCTTATTCTCTAGGAGAAAGTTCCTACTACCTCATCAATTGAAGAAGGCCTATGTTGTGTAACCAGCTCCAAAACTAGAAGAAAAGAGATATCAACGCCTTAGAAATAAGCCACTTCGAGGGGGAAACCTCCAATACATTACATAAATTAACAATTCTTCGATGATCCAATTTACAAAACCTCCTTTCTATATATAGGAGTCCATGGGGCCATAATGTAATCCTAGCCGACCTAACAATAATAATTTAAGGGCACAATAACAATAAAATGTGGGTTACAAGGGTACAATAATAACAATAAGGGGGTTACACTAACAACAATAAGGGACTATAATAGTAATATAGGGACCTAACATGCCCCTTTCCTTCAAAAAAGTGTTGTCCTCAACACTTGAGTAGCTCTGGGTGCTTCTGTATAAAACTCTCATCCTCCCATGTAGAATATTCAGTGGGTAAGTTCTTCCACTTGATGAGATACTCTGAAATTGATCGATTCTAGAGTTGTCGAGTTCTTGTTTATGTGACTGCTTCAAGTTCCAATATGATTTTTCCTTCCTCATCAAGTTCTGGTAATATTGTTTGAACTGGAAGATTTTCACCGATAACCTTCTTTAAGTATGAAACATGGAAAATTGGATGTACTCGCGAAGAAGTAGGAAGCTCTAATTTGTATGCCATAGTACCACTCTTTTGCAACACCTTGTAAGGACCATAGTACTTTGGTGATAATTTATTATCCTTCTTTGCTTGCTTGAGGGACATTTGTTTGTATGGTTGTAGCCGTAAAAATACCCAATCTCCTACATCAAAACTTCTCTCACTGCGATGTTGATCTGCCTGTTGTTTCATTCGATTTTGTGCCAAATTCAGGTTATCCTTTAAGAGTTGGAGAACTTCTTGCTGATGCTTGATGTGATCTTCCACTGCTTGAACCTTCAAATTTTCCCCTAAATATGATGTGATGGATGGTGGATGATATCCATAAAGTTCCATAAATGGGGTCATTTTTGCTGCAGTATGGAAGGAAGTGTTATACCACCTTTCAGCAAGAGGTCACCACTTGACCCATTGTGTTTGTTTATCAGATACAAAATAACGAAGATATCGTTCCAAACATTTATTTACTATCTCATTTTGACCATCAGATTGAGGATGATAAGATGAGCTATGAGCTAATTGAGTACCCAAACAAGAAAATAACTCCGTCCAAAACTTTCCAGTAAAAATGGGATCTCTGTCACTCACAATAACCCTTGGGCTTCCATGTAGCTTTTGAATTCTATCCATAAATGTAGTAGCAATTGTACTTGCTTTAAATGGATGAGATAATGCACAAAAGTATTGCATACTTGGTAAGTCTATCAGCTACCACCATGATGACACTCTTTCCTTCAGATTTAGGTAAACCTGTCATAAAGTCCATTGAAATCTCCTCCCAACGTTGAATTTGAATGGATAAAGGTTATAGAAGACCTAGGATCTTAATTGTCTCAACTTTATTCTGATGGAAAACCAAACATTCCACAACAAACTTTTGAATATCAGATTTAAGGTCGTCCCAAAAAAATCTTTCTTCACCCTGTGGTAAGTTTTTAAAAATCTTGATTGTCCTCCTAAAAGAGAAGTGTGCAATTCCAGAAGAATATTTTTTTTTAGTAGGGAATTCTTACAAAGATATAAGTGATCTTTGTACCATAAGGAATCATTTTTCAAACTAAATGTATCAGATATAATAGGATCTTGTTGCAACTTTTGAATGAGTTTCCACACTTCTTCGTCCCTCTTCCATTCATCTCTTGCTTTGGTTATCCAATCTGGTTGGATAATAGAAATGGCACAAAGAAATGCTTCCACCTCTTCATTCTTTCTTAAGAGTGCATCTACAACAACATTTGGCTTCCCTTTTTTGTATACTATTTCAAAGTCATAACCCAACATCTTTGTGACCCATTTTTGCTACTCTTCTAAAGATAGTCTTTCTTCCAAAAAAAATTTAAGACTATCATGATTAGTTTTTACCTTGAAGTGTCTTCCCATTAGGTAATTTTTCCATTTCTTTAGTGCATGCATTATTGCTAACATTTCCTTCTCATAAATAGGTTTCTGTAAATACTTTCCTTTGATTGGATGACTTTCAAAAGCAATGGGTCTTCCTTCCTGCATTATAACCACACCAATTCCATTTTCTGAGGCATCACATTTCAAAATAAAGGTTTTTGTGAAGTCTGGCGTAGCTAATACCGATGCTAGGCACATTTCCTCTTTAAGACGTTCAAAGGCCTGAATTCTTCATGATTCCATGAAAATGCATCTTTTCTTCAATAATGTTGTTAGAGGTGTTTCTATTCTCCCATAGTCTTAACAAACTTGTGATAATACCTTGTCAACCTGAGAAATCCTCACAATTTCTTTATGGTTGTCGGGACTTTCCATTCCTTAATGGCTTTAATTTTGTTAGGGTCTACCTTAACACCCTCCTGAGATACAATATGACCCATATTTTCCACCTCTTGTACTCCAAAGAAACATTTGGAGGTTTTTGCATATAATTGTTTCTCCTCCAATAGTTTGAGCACCCTGCCAACATGTTGAGCATGATCCTTCCAAGACCTGTTGTAGATTAGTATATCATCAAAAAATACTAACAAAATTTTTCTAAGGAAGGGTTTGAAAATGGAATTCATCAACCCTTGAAATGTAGAAGGTGCACTGGTAAGGCAAAAAGGCATGACCAAAAATTCATAATGACCCTCATGAGTTCGAAATGCTATTTTTGGAATATCTTCAGTCTTCATTCTAATTTTATGATATTCTGAACGAAGATCCAACTTGGTAAAATAAATTGCTCCATGTACTTCATCCAATAATTCATCAATCACAGGAATGGGAAATTTATCTTTAATGGTGAGCTTATTGAGCTCCCTATAATCCGGACACATTCGCCATGATCCATCCTTCTTGTGTACCAATACTACAGGAGCAGAGAAAGAACTTTGACTAGGTTGAATTATACCCGCCTCTAACATTTCTTCAATCATACGTTCAATTTCGCTCTTTTGGAAGTAAGGATATCTATAAGGCCTGATGTTTGGAGGAACACTTTCTGGAATCAAATGAATAGCATGATCATGATCACAAATAGGTGGGATTCCTTTGGGAGTTTCAAACACCTTGGAATGATTGTCCAAGACTTGTTGGAGATCTGCAGAAATAGATGATTTTGATGTCGGAACTTCTAGTGAGCATAATTGTGCAATTACGCCTCGTTGTTCTTTCTTTAGAAGCTTTGTCATGACATTAGAGCTTATTATCCTTCCTGGCTTCCCTTCAATACTCCGTAATTCGACTTCCTTTCCTTCTGAAAAAAATTTCAAGAAAAGTTCTTGAAAATTAAAAGCTACCGTCCCCAAAGATTGTAACCATTGTACTCCTAGTACAAAATCAGCACCTCCCATAGGAATGGAAAGAATTGGACTAGTCAATACATATTCCCCCATGGTTAGCTTGATATTATGGCATTTTCCAGAGAAATTAATAGTTCCTCCATTTGCAACCATCACTTGACATTCTGGTGCTGGGTATAGGAAACAATTTAATTCCTTGGCTACCTTACAATGAATAAAATTATGGGTGCTACCTGAATCAATCAACACTATTACCTTTCTCTTCTTGATTTGTACTTGTATATTGAGAGTTTGAGGAGTGGTAATTCCTACCAGTGCATTACATGATATGGTCGGATTCATTTCTTCCTCTTCTAGGGTTGGTTCCTGGTGTATATCCTCTTCTTGTTCATTTTCTTCTTCCTCTTCACAATCTATGTAAAATAATTTCTTCTCAGCACACTTATGACCTGTAGTGTATTTGCTATCACAACTGTAGCAAAGCCCTTTTGCTCTTTTTTCTTCCAATTGTTGTGGTGTCAACCTTGTAGGTTATGGAAATCTAGGCGTAGAAACACTTCCTTCTTTATAGAATTGAGTGGTAGGCTTCCTTGTCGCCATAATTTTACATTCAACTTTTCTTGCCAACCTGAATGCCTTCTCCAATGAATCAGGTTCCAAAACACGAACTTCATGTTGGATGTTATCCTTTAGAGTGCCTATGAAGAGATAAATCTTGTGTTCCTCTGGAATATCAGTTACCCTTATATTCAATTTTTTGAAGTCCTCAATGTGCTGCCCCACTAAACCCTTTTGTTTGAGATTTATCAATTGGCTAAAGAAGGTGTTGCTCTTTGTATCCTCATAATGTGCTATCATTTCTTCCGTAAAAATTGACCAAGTGACAATTTTTTTACGGGAGCAAAGCCATCGATACTATACAAATGTATTTTGTTCTAAATTTAAAGTTGCAATGCGTACCTTTTGTGTGTTTTTCACGTTATGGAGATCAAAATATTGCTCCATCTTTAGTATCCATGTTACAGGATCCTTTCCATCAAACTTCCTCATATCCATTTTTGGAATATGGTGGTTCTTCCCGCCAACATTAGAGTTTATGAAATCACGATTAAAATTTATTTTGTTCTCATCATGAGGTTCTTCTACTATATTTCCACCATTAGGAATCATTTCTTGTTTTAAGCTTGTCATCAAGCCTTCCATGTATGCTTTTAGATCATTCTTCATGTTTTTCATGTTGTCCTTCATGTCATCCATCTTAGCTTCCATGCCCACATCCATGCCATCCATCTCAGCTTCCAAACAATTCATCTTAGCTTCCACGCCTCTCTTCAAACCATCCATCTTAGTTTCCATGCATTTCTTCAAAACTTCCATTTCATTTTTTGTTGTTCTTTACGAGAGCGAAATTTGTTGCACTTGCTCTTGTAATTTTTATATGTCATGTTTCCATTCTTCATCTTCATGAGTCATAGTAGAGCCTTATAAAGACTTAGTGGGCGTTGAATTATTTTTAGGGGCCATTTTAGAATCCAATACTGATATCTATTCTACAATATGCCCTTGGAATCAATTTAAGTTGATTATTCAAACAAGACTTATGCAATTTGGAAAAAAAACACACATTTTTCTTGCTTTTGAGGAGCTCGATATTGAAATTAGATTATCTCTGTGATTGCAGCACGTCAATATCTGAATTTCGGTACCAACATATCCCTTTGAATTATATTTCGAATGCCACAGGTCTGACCTGATTTGAATTCTCCAAGACAAAGTTATGTCAAATCACCCACAATGACCTAATTATGGACTGGTTCAGTAGAGTGAACTTTTACGACTTGCCACGTGTCAATGTTTTGTCCTTTGTCTCTGAAATTGATAGAAAAGAAACTAAAGTATGTGTACTTATGACCAATTTTTACGGCACTCCAATCCGATGCCCAGAGAGAGAGTTATTGAAATTTTCCCACGATCCCCTCTTTGAGATGAAATTCAAGAGCTTGAAAAAGAACTACCTTCCACAGATCATATCTCAAGAAATGTTGCAAACTAAGATCTGAAATTTTTTGTTGAATTTTCTCAGGATTTCAACTTCACACCACATCAATTTCAGATTTTGAACCTTCGTAGAATAAACGTTATAGTGCAAATGCCACGATGACCTGTTTAGGAGCCTGAAAAAAGACCTAACTTCCACAGATCATATCTCTGACAATATTGCGAACCAAGTTTTTAAATTTTTAGATAATCTTCCTCAGGATTTCGGCTTCGTACCCTAAAAATTTCAACTTCTGAAACTTCGTATAAAATAAGTTATAGCGAAAATTCCACGATGACCTGTTTGGAGCAGCGAAACCCTAAAATCCAAAGCTCTCATACCAAATGTTGTGTAACCAGCTCCAAAGATAGAAGAAAAGAGATATCACTACCTTAGAAATAAGCCACTTCGAGGGGGAAACCTCCAATACATTACATAAATGAACAATTCTTCGATGATCCAATTTACAAAACCTCCTTTCTATATATAGGAGTCCATGGGGCCATAATGTAATCCTAGTGGGCCACAATGTAATCCTAGCTGAGCTAACAATAATAATTTAAGGGAAAAATAACAATAAAATGGGGGTTACAGGGGTACAATAATAACAATAAGGGGGTTACACTAACAATAATAAGGGACTATACTAGTAATATAGGGACCTAACAGCCCACGTGATAAAATCAGAAGACATTCCTCAATGTTATTTTCATTTGACATTCAGTCACTATGCTCTTTTTTGTCTAGTAGTCTCTTTACCTCTACCCTTAAATTCAATGAATCAGAAAATACTAGACAAAAGAAACTTACCTATTGAAATCAATGAAAGAAGTTTAATATTGGTCGTTAAAAGAGGAATTATGGAAATATTATTGTAGATAATTATTAATATAAATTATTAAAACTAAGATTAATTAATCATCCCCAAGGGCTAAATAGGGCTCAAATGTCTCTTATCCATAAAATTGAAGATTAAGATAATTCAAGTGAAGGTGGATTTACCATACTTAACCTTCTTAGTAGTCTCTTATGAAGAAAAACATGTCATAGTGATAAGTTTTTATTCCATTGAATAATTGTAGCTGTAGAGTAGAATCAGAGTTCTAGGAGTAGTATCAGAGGAATTCAACATTTCAACTGTGATAGAAGAAAATAATTTCATGGAAGGGTGAAGTCTGCTCAACTTGGTCATAAAAACCAAGTGCATCCTTTATGCAGAAAAAAACACATAAAGTTCTTGAGTACTTTGGCCAAAATGTCTCATCCATTATGAAAAAACACATCTTACATGAAATGAATAACAAAGAAGTTGTCCCACATCAATTACCCAATATGGATATTTTGATTTGAGCTCTAGTAAACATAATTCTCCACCCCATATTTTCGAGGATCACTTCTAGCCTAGAAAGTTCCTAGTACATCTTCTTTTTATAGGCTATTCTTACCTTAAGGCGTTTCCTTTGCAACATGTGGTGCAATTGGTAGTAATAATTTAGCCCATAGTATTTGGCCCATCTGATTCACCTAAAGAAAACATATTTTTTGAGTGTTCTTAAAGCTAAAGAGGTTTACGGATTAAATATAAAAAGAGCTTTTATTTATTTACCATACCTCTTTTATTTACCATGGTATTCAACACATAGGCTTGGTATATAATTAGATGTTGATTTATAATGATATTTGATATGTTTTTAAATATTTATCATGCCTCTTTATACCTCTTTTATATTGATTTATTTATTTTCCATACCTCTTTTATAAATATGGTATTTAGCCCATGGTATTAATAATAATTTGTCCCATGGTATTTGTCCTATAGGCTTCACCTAAATAAAACCTCTTTTTTGAGTTCTTGTAAATATAAAGAGGTTTATGGAGTAAGTATAAAAGGGAGATTTATTTATTTACCATACCTTTGGAATAAATATAAAAAGAGGTTTTATTTATTTACCATACCTTTTGAGTAAGTATAAAAAAATGTTTTATTTATTTACCATACCTCTAGTTTATTTATATTTTTATCTATTTATCATACCTAGACCTATTTATACTTTAAATTTATATTATATTTATATATAATAATAATTAGGTTTATTTTTAAATAGGACCAACATTACATCAAAAATACTAAATTTTAAACATTATATTTACTTTTACATGTTTAAGTTTTTACGTGAGATCTACCCTATTTTAGGTTGTAGAGATAATACATAGTTATATTTTAATAATTAATCTTAGCCTATTAATAAGGTTAAAAAGTTATATATAACATAAAGAATCAAGTTATATATGATTTAAGATTCAAGTTAATGTACTTACACATAGGGTCATATTGCGCTGTAGAATGCGCCTTTAGGTGCAATTACCAATTAAACTCTCCCTAAAATTAAAATAAGTTTATAATTTATAATTATTATTTATATATTTGATTTTTTTTATATAATAAAAATATTTAATTTTTAATTTTTATATATTTAAAAAAAAATTGAAAAAAACCAACAAAACAGTATCCATTGAAAATAAAAACTAATTGTACACACAAATAGAGTCTAGAGGGGGAGATCTGGTTTAATTTTTTACCTAAATACATAAAGTACTGTTTTCGCCATAGATGTAACAATGCAGCTTTTTCACCTGAAAAATGTTTCTCTTATTATAAATCCATGTGAATTTTGTGGTACGGATGCAGTTTTTATTGTTCATATTGCATATCTCGAATCAAAATTTCACGCATTTTGGTAATCAAATGCAACAACATCCATAATGAAATAAGAACACACTATTTTGCCTAGCGCGCATGCTTTTAAGATTATCAGTGTTTTCATGAACCATATAGAGATGATACACTGTACTATCTCATTATTAAGATATTGATTGGTTTTTTTATTTACCCCTAGCTATTCTCATCTTCCAGTCAAATGGTTGATAGTTTGTACATAACAAGGGAATGGAAGCATTCTTTTAATACCAAATATTGTCGTCGATTTCTATAAGTTTCAATACCTTATGTCAGTTGTCTATTTCCAAAAGTTGTTGGTTTCTTTGGATCTGCTTAATTTTTACTACACTATTTGTACGTGGAGGAGGCTACACAGATCCATGGATTTGATTCCATGTTTCCATCTCCATTTTCAAGACATGGAGATTGACAGATTTGAGTCCATGTTTGAAATCTCTAGCTTGGATCATTTTCAATACATGTTTTGAAGGTGGACCCGACCGGAGGTTCAAAACTTCTTTTTGTGTATCCACAATCCTTTCTTTCTATGTAGCAACAATCTCAACCACAGAAATCTGAAAACTATATTGCTTCAGTGCCATCGTTCTATCCTTTTTGAACCCACATGGTAGGTTTTGAAAGAAGAAAATATGCACTAAACATTAAGGTGTGCAAACTTTTTTCAAATTTTAGGTTTCTCCCTTTTTGTAAATTTATAAATCAATCTTACTAAAATGCCAAGATCCTAATTAACTTCTTCCATAACACTAATATGACGTGAGGACAAGACACTACTTACCTACCACTAATATGGCACGAGGGATAGAAAACTTATTGGCAACCTCAGGGTGAGAGATCAACGTTGTATTGTATTTCACTATTCTCTAATCATATAAGACACAACCTCAAGGTGATAGATCAACATTTTATTGTATTTCATTGTTCTTTAATCATATAAGACTTCTCCTTCCATTAACATTGTATGGGTCAAAAAATTTCACCAATTTGTTGGGTATGTGTTATATTCTTTCCACGACTAGTCCCATGCGATGTACGTTGTGCTGGGCGTAGCAGGGGGGTCAAGGAGGGGTGCAGACCCACTCATAGGCAGACCCACCCATGTTTTGTGCATGAGTTTGCACATGGTTTTGGGGTACGATGGTTTTCGGCCCCTAGTATTTTGTAGATCCGGTCAAGGAAATTATGGTTCTGTTCTAATCCAGGGCTAATGGATTGGAGTTTATGTATGCTTCAGCATGTATATATATGTGTTGTAACACTAAAAGGAATATAATGAAAAATCAAGCTAGTCGTCCCGATTTGGGATCGAGGGGAAAATCTCTTTGTTTATCTATTTTATGTTTTATGCTCTCGCTATTGTTTATTTTCTGTTATAAGATTCGTGTGTAGATAATTTTTGTTCAGGGTTAAAAGTTACACAATTAAGAATCCCATGTAGCCGTGACCCCAAACCTTCGTCACGTTGATTTAAGAAATTGAGGTACGGGTAGGGTTTTTCCTTTCCTTCAAAAGGAAAAACAGTAAATTCTACTGCTCTATGAAAGAAAGTTGATGCTCTGTACAAAACTATAATTCTGTATAGAAAAATCAACAAAATAAAATAAAAAGGTTTAGCAAGTTATCAAGAAGGGAAAAGAAAGGAACTTTTCGCAGAATAATGAATGATATACAACTTGAGTGGGTCTAATGGTTAAGAGCAAATGTTTCCTCTTAAGAATTTGGAGGTTGCATGTGTTTCCTCTTAAGAGGTCACAGGTTCAAAACTAGAGGAAGTAGAGTATGTATGTCTTAGTAGACTTAGTAGTCAAATAGGTTGCAGAAGGTGGGTACCCTGTCCCACAAACAAGGGGGTTACATACACCAATCTGGTATTACCCTTTCAATGAGCGTCCCTTGTCCCAGAAACAAAGGGGTCTCATACACAAATTTGGTGTTACCCTTCCAACTCTTTTTAACATAATTTCTAAAATTTACTAAGGCCTATGTGATTTCATGAAATGAGAGAAAATAAATAAGCCCTTGAACACCCGAATAAGGTAAGTTACAAAAAAAATATTACTTCAAAAATATATTGAATTGACACTACATATATTTAAATAAATAAATATTATTAGAATTATTAGAATTCATGTTTATGTGATTTATATCTTGACTTATGAAAAATGTTTCATTTTTTCATTGGTTTAAGCTATTCATGATTCAAAGTGAGTACAAAAGCATTTGAATAAGGTTAAGTGAAAAAAACAAGTTAGTTCAAAAATATATTTGAATTATCATTACATATATTTAAATAAATAAATATTGTTATAATTATTATAATTTAGGCTTCTCTGATCTATATCTTGATTTATGAGAAATTTTTCATTTGTCCACCGGTTTCAAACTATTTAGTCTGATTCATAGTGAGAACAAAATGAAGACCATTTGGTTGATCCCTTTTTTGTCTTTTTGTTAATTTAAAAATTTTAGTCAAAATTAACCTTTACATTCTAGGTATTGGAATTAATTATATCTTCTTCACTTTTCTCTATTTAATTTTAATTTTAATTGTTTACTTCATGGTTTAATTTATGAAAATATCACTTTTCATGTGACTTTTTCTATTTAGTCACACTCTTTCTATTTAATCAGGTGCCATGATGTGATTCTTCATCTTGTCCTAAAATCAACCACAATGAACAAATAAGTTTTGATGTGATTATCACCAAAGAATTTCTTAAAAAGATAAAAAATTGTTATATGAATGTAGAATAAATGACAAATGAAGACAATCAAAAGGCTTTATGAGGTCACAAATTAAGTAAACAACCTCTTTAATTGTTATGGTAAAGAATAATTTCACATTTTATGAAGTGATTGGTTCACATTTTATGAAGTGATTGAAGATAATTTTATTGAGTTTAGCTAACTCAATGTGTAGTCATTTTGTTAGGTTTGGCTACTCTAGGAAATCACACTTATGCAAATATGGAAACCTGAGACAATTATTGGACGATGATATTGAAGATGTCCAAGATAATGTTGTGGATGATATGAAAATTTTTAAAAGAGAAGGTAAGTTAGCAGTAATAGAGAGGTTAAAGGATGATGGATAGCCAAGTTTGTTTGAGTTTTTAGAATAGACTCATGACTGTGATAAAGTATGAGTCACATATTGTAATTATAGAAAATATACATGTCATATATTGCTTTGTAATGGCCGTTGTGGTCCTTGAAATGTTTTGTGTACTTGTTGTAAAACCTAGAGAGGCATGCATACCCCTTTGTTATGTGTTCCCTCTTTTAGAGATTTTTTAGCACCTTGGAAAAGTGTCTCATGCGCAATAGATACACTTTGCTGGATTGTATTGGTTGTAGACTTCATGAGATGAATTTTGTATTTAAGCAGAGTTCATAGAGAGGTTGGATGAACCATGTATGTGAAGGACTTCCTAGTAGACTGGAAGTTGCAGTGGTTGGGCACCCATGCATTCTAGTAGATGATTGTTCCTTTATATGGACATCGACAATTTGATGATGTATGCATGAAAAAGTGACAAGGTATTATTTCCATGAACAAGATGTAGATATTTGTTGATTCAGATCGAGACAAGTAGTCATTAAGGGGGTGACTTGAAAATATAATTCCTACTTCTCTCAGTTGTGATTATTTATATGCAAATTATTTTGTTCCTATTCTCTGGGATTTGTTTAGATCTAGTTGATTCCTATATTGGTGTGTGCTTAAGATATTCTCCCAACAAATTAATTGTGTGTCGAAGAAAGTTTCCCTATTTTGAGACAACACTTCATGTATATATGTAATTTTATTTTATCAATGTAATAATGTGTGCATTATTCAATTTTAAGTGTTCATGTTGATGAATTATTTTACCTTTAGTTTTATGAAGAGGCATATAGATTTATCATAATTTCTTTTTTTTTTTTAAGAGTGATGCATCAAAATAACATAGTTTACATTTATTTTCATATAATAATGCACTCAATTACATAAAATTTAGATAGTCAAATTAAAAATCATAATAAACATTTTTCCTTTAAAATTATTCAATGCAATAAAAGAAATTATTTATCCATCCTTTAATCACCATGTTCCCTATAAAGAGATAGACATTGTAATAAGGAAGTCATAGCCTATTCCTTTCCCTTTGAATCTTCAAAGCAATATTTATTGTGATGATGATATTGATGCCTTAGTGATTTTGGAAAATGAAATTATTATAACGTCACTCCATTATTGAAGTGTCTTAACTCATGATCTTAAATCACAATCTTGCACTCCCTACTTTATTTTTTTGGAACTTGGCAAATTTTGTAAGTGTTATTTTTTTTCCAATTATTCTTTTCTAGTGAAACGAACTAGTTTTAGTTGTAAGTGCATGTAGGAATTTTTATCTATGTAGCTACGATAAATATCTTTATTAACTTGTAATGTAACAACACTCGAATTTGCACAAATTTTCTTCAAAATTTAAACTTTTTCCATTGAATACTTTTAACAAACAATTGGCATGCAAGAATTTTGTCACATAGATGAATATTATTAGAAAACACTTTAGTAAATAGATCATGAAATTTCAGAACAAGTTGGAACATTCACAACACCATAAAAATTAACTCAAAAAAATTTCCCCCAAAGAAACTCCATCATTTTATTAACTAGAAAATTCTTCATACAAGTGTTGGAATGATGGAACCTCAAAATTTTCCAACCAATTTGGATTTTGTGGAAATTATTATTTCTTAAAAAATAAATCACTTTCCCCATCCTTTAGCCCTGCACCACTTCCGCCTTCAAGGAAAAATAACTCGACCCTATGAAAGGTACAAAATCAACCTCCTTAGTAAATATGGAAAATGAACTCGCCCCGTGGTACAAATGAAATCATCCCTTTGCAAAAATGAGAAATTTTGGCCATCTCCCAATACACTTGGAAATGGAACTCAACCCACTAACAAATGAAGTCTGATTCTTGAAGAAACTCAACCCTTCACAAAATTCACCACTCGAAATGGAACAATTCAGCCTCACGAAATGCATCATTCACTTCAGAACTCAACCCAATAAATTTGAGGAAATTCCATTCCACAAAAAGGGTACTGAGCCTCTTCAGAGAATGATTATCTTGTCCCTCGATATTTTTAAGTACTCAACCCCTCATGAGTAATTGGAATTTCAAACCTTCCATTTCAACCTTTGTCGTTGAACTCAACCTCACTAGAAATTCGACCCTCTTTAGAAAAGAAACTTGATGTTCATAAGAAACTAAACCCTTCTCTACAAAAGAATTCTCCCTATAATAAATATTTCTCCTGAAATCCTATAAGGGTATTAAAATTTAATCCAAAAAATAAAATCCAACTAGGGTGGTAAGGAGTTTCCATTGAAATGGGGAGACTGCCTAGGGTGGCAATGAAATCTAAAGAAACTAGGGTGAGGATCTCCCTTGAAATTCTTAGTTTGAACACACTTGAACTTATCTATAACAACAATAAAAAATAATAAGATAGGATGATATCCAAATGAGATCCTTTCTAATTTCTTTGAGAAGATTATATAAATTATTTTATTTTATTATCAATTTGAGCTATTTGCCACCTTTTTACTAGAATAAAAAATACAAAAATTACCCTTTTGCCACTTTTTTCCAAAATAACAAAAAATGTTAAAATTGTTCAAAATATGATTTTTTTTCAAAATGATGGGGACATTATAGTCCTCTTCACCAAAATTTTCTTTCCCTCAACAAATTTAAATCCTGGAAGCTGTAAAATTTGTTCTCCCTCCCAAGTCACATTCTCTGGGGGTAAATACTTCCGCCACAAAATGTATTCTTCGATTACACTATTCAATTTATTCTCCTTAATATCCAATATCTCATCATAAATTACTAATATATCCCCCTCTACATCCAAGGTAGGCAACTCAGATGAAGTAGTGATTTCTTCTCCCACTATTTTCTTTAAGTAAGATACATGGAAAACATTATGCATCTCGCTTCCTTCTAGAATCTCCAACTCATAAGCCACTTATACTATTTACCTGATAATCCTATAAAGTCCATAATACCATGGCTTGAGATTTTATACACCATTTTTCTTCATGGATGATTTCCTATATGGTTACAAGCACAAGTAAAATTTATCTCCCACCTCAAATTTTCTCTCTACCTGATGTCAATCTACATAAAAATTCTATTGGTATTTATTTGTGCATAGGTTGTCCTTGAGTGCTTTTAGGATATTGTCAAAATACTAGATCCAATCCTTGGATATTTTATGGCCAAAATATCACTAAAACCCATATCAACAAAGGTTAATTCCTCTATCCATAAAATTATCGAAATAGTGACATCCCAATCAACATGTGGTATGAAATTTTGTAACAATACTCACTGAGATGCAACCTCTTCACCCACACTCTTTTTCTCCATAAATAATTTATCGAGTACCCCTCGAGCCATTTGTTCATTATATCCTTCTGTGCATATGTCTATGGGTGCTAGCTCATACTAGGGGTGAGCTCTATTCATACCAATCATAATAGCTCCTTCATAAATATTCCTATGAACATGCTATCCCAATCACTTACTATGGTATTGGGTAGGCCATGTAACCTAAAAATATCCCTAAAGAACAACTCTACTACCTAGGACACCGAAAGCATGGAAGGAATAAAAAAGAGTAGGTATACTTAGTCAGTTTTTCCACCACTACATGCACTTGGTCTCTGCCCTGCACTGAAGGCAACCCCATGATGAAGTCCATAGAGATACTCTCCCACTTTCTCTCTGGAATAGCGAGTGATTGCAAAAATCCTATAGGATGAATATGCTCCTCCTTTTTCTACTAACAAATGCCACATTTGTGTACATAGCTCCAAACATCTTCATTGATCCCTTCCAATAGAACCTCTCTCCAATTTCCCTGTAGGTTTTAAGGTATCCTAAATGGCCTGCTAATGGGGAATCATGCATGCTTGTTTAACCTTGTCCTTCAGTTATGACTCTGGCACCAAGTGAATATTGTCCTTATAATAGATGATGTCTAATACTACCATGTACCTATTGTCTAGTATCATCCCATCTAAGATCTCACACACCGTATTGTTCTTGGAATACTCCACCAATAGTTGGGACTTTTAGTGCAAGGAAATTTCTATGAAAGTGTATGTTGTAGGCCTCCTATAAAGTGCATTAGTAACCACATATTTTCTCCCTTTTACAAACTCAATATTGAAATCATATGCCTATACCTTGCTCACCCATTTTTGTTTCCAATCATTTAAATTCTTCTGATCCAGGAAAAATCGAAGGCTATTATAATTAGTTTTGACTTTGAATCGAATGACCACCAAATATGGCCTGAACTTGGCCTGTGTGTGCATGATGGAGATAATATCTTTGTAATAAATAGAGTAGTGACGCTCATAATCCTGAAACTTCCAACTTCCAAAAGCTATAAGATGTCCCTTTTTCATTAATAGTGCTCCAATTCCATCACCTAAGGAATCACCCTCCAACATAAACAATTGATAAAAAATATGTAAATCCAAAACATGACAAGTACTAATTACCCCCTTCAATCGTGCAAAATCATTCTCTATTGCATTTAACCATACAAAGGAGTAATTGTTCAAATTTGTAAGTGGTGATGCCAACTAGGAGAATCCTTTGTCAAACTTCTTGTAGTAAGTGATAAGACCCAATAATCATGTTAGCATAGTGACATTCTTGGTAGTAGGCCACGTAATTATGGCCCAAATTTTCTCCTAGTGCACTTTCACCCCTTCTACACCAATCACATGCCCTAAATAGAATATATCGGTCAGCCAAAACTCGTACTTGGACAAATTAACATTAAAAAAAATTATCATCTAGTATCCTCAACACCTCCTCCAAGTGTTGTACCAGTGTTCCTCCCATTTCCTGGTGTAAAATGAAATGTTTTCAAATAAGACGAGCACATACTTACGTAACTTCTTGTTGAACATATGATTCATACAAGACCGGAAAGTAGTTTTCACATTGGTTAACCCAAAATTCATAACCAAGAACTAATAGTAGCTTTAGTGTCATTTGAACGTGGTTTTGGGGATATCCTACTCTCTGAACCTAATTTGGTGGTAGTAGGAATGAAATCAAGTTTGGAGAAATATCTTCCCCCTTTTAACTCATCCATTAATTAATTGACTATAGGAATGGGGTAGTGATTTTTTATGGTATTCTTGTTCAGTTCCCTGTAAACGATACACATCCCGAGGGACCCATATTTCTTCTTGAATAGTACCACTAACGAGGAAAATGAGATATATTTGAGGTGGATGTGGCCTAAGTACAATTATCTCTCACACAATTTTCTCTATCTCATTTTTGTATGCTCTGGGGTGCCCATAGGGGGTATTTATAAATACCTAAATTCCCTCCAACTCAATTATATGCTCGAAACCCCTGTGAGGTGACCTCATTGGTGGAATTTCCCAAAACGCTTTCTAGTACTTCTGCAATAAATATTCTATTTCTGTTGGATATCACTAATTTGTTGACCTATTCTCAGATATTTTGCATTCAATTTTCCAATCAGTGTCCCCATTTCAGAAAATGGACTCCATTTTATTGGATGTGACTATTTTGGGCAAGTAAGTATACATGCTCCTAAACACTCCTCTTTCCATCCTTCATAAACTCGATCTCTATATACTAGTAATCTATGGTGTATCACTACTAGGTCCCTATAATAGTAGTGTATCCCCCTTATTTTTATTGTTATTGTAGCCCCTATTGATATTTGTGTGCCGATGTAGCCCCCATATCATTATTTTTGTGCCCCATAGAAGCCCACTATTGTTATTATTGTTATGTAAGCTCTAATTATATTGTGGAACCTTAAACTCCTATATGTATGAAGGAGGCCTTGTCATTTGTATCATCAAATAATTATTCATTTATGTAATGAAAATTATGTTTCCCCCTCGAAGGGGATAGTTTTTAAGTCATTGATCTATATTTTCTTCTATTTTTTGAGCTGTTTCCATAAAATTTGGTATCACAACCTTGGATTCTAGGGTTTCACTTCTTCAAAAAAGACATCTTGGAATTTTTGCTATAATTTTTTTATTATGAGGCTTATGTAGCTGAAACTGTGATCACGTGGAGCCTAAATATTCATGAATGTCATGTACAAATTTCAGGTCTTGTTTCACTATATTTTCAAAGATGTGATCTAAGGAAGTTAAGGCTTTTGCAGGCTCCAAAACTGAGTCTCAAACATGCGACCTTGGGAGAATCATATTTGAATTTCATAAAACTTGAATAAAATTTCATAGAATGTAGTTTTTCATGTAGCATTTTCATAGTTCAAGTTCGAAATAGTGACACGTGGAATTCCATACAAGTTTTCTCTACTGAACTATTATATAATTAGGTCATCGTGGGAGATTGGGTATAAATATTTCTTAAATAATCCAATCCCAATCTAGCTTGTGGGATTGGAAATAAGACTCATAGGTATAACAAAAGATGAAATTTCATACCTTGGATATATAAAATTACAGATATATAATAGATTCAATATCGAACTCATATAAATGAAGAAAAATGTGTGTGTTTGTTTTTAAATTTGCATAAGTTTTGTTTGAAAAATCTATTTAAAGTGCTTCAAGGGACATACTAAATAATAAATATCAATTTTTTATTCCAAAATGACTGGAAGAAATAAATATAAACACTTGGTAAGAAACCATAAATCTCTACTATAATGCATGAAGAAGAGGAATAAATACAAGATGATATATCAAATTTAGGAGACCAAGTGCAACAAATTTCTCTCTCGCAAAGAGTAACTAAAAATTAAATGGAAGATAATATGGATGGTTTAAAGTATGACATGGAAGGTTTGAAGAATGAATTAAAATAATACATGGAAGGTTTGAAGGATGGATTAAAAGAGAACATGTAAGCTAATATGGAAGGTTTGAAGGAAGGTTTGACAAAGTTACTACAAGAAATTATTCCTAATGGTGAAAGGGTATTAGATGAAACTCATGATGGGAAAAAAAGGAATTTTAATCATAATTTCGGAGACTCTAACTTTGGATTGAAAACCCACCATATTAAAAATCTAAATAGGAGGAAGTTTTAAGGAAATGATTCAGTAACATGGATACTACAGATGTGTTGAAGCCTAGAAAATCTCTGCTTCAAACATTTGGGAAAACCACCCGGTCGGGACCTTAGGACAGCTCCTTATCCATTTGATATGGTGGCTCCGACTGGATTGAAAGGACCAGTTTCCTTATAACTAATGGGTTGGTGATGGGTTGATTTGGATGAGTGAAAATGGGACTAAATAACTAAATGAAACTATCTAATTTAATCTAAATACTAAAAATATTCTAAAGTTAACCCGAGTATCATATGTGAATACAACTTAAAATTGTTCCAATTGAACAATAACCATAAAAATGTATTATCCTTTAATTGAAATGTGCAGAAAAAAATAAAGATAAATTTGTTTAAGAAATTAAACAGAGTTATATTAGCATATTGTATTCATCATTCTATATCATCTACATACACTTATGAAAGATAACATTTCAATTATACTCAAAAATGATATATAAAGAAACGTTGTGAAAGCCAAATATATATAAATGATAGAAAATTTTAAAGCGAATATCATATGACAAAAGAAATCAACAGTGAATAGATAAAAATACCTTATCCATCTTGAAAGCTTTCAAATGAAATCTGATACTCTAATCCAGTAATTCAGATGCAAAATCAAATCCAAGGTACAAAAATGCAACACTTTAAAGATAATTCTGCATAAAATCACCAAATGTGATCCTTTATAAAATATAAGAGGCAATGGAGTACAGAAATGTAATCTCCAAGTCCAAAATATTATAACTCAAGACCCCTCTCTAAATGCATTAGAAGGGTCTAAATACTACTAGCTAAATCTAAAAATAGCTTATTACAAAAAATAAGGATTCGGTTTAAATGACCGTCCTTTTCCTAGACAAAAATACATTAAAACTAAAACTAAATCTAAAAATAAAGACTATTAAGTAACTACTTATGAACTTGATCTTTAAACTGGAAATCATTCAGCATTGTTTTGAGAAGAGGTGGTTGGCCGACTTCAGATTTCAACTGTCCTGAAAAGAAAGAATTGACAAGTGTAGGCGCAATCTTCTCAGCAGAACTAATGATGCAATTAAGCACACTGCATTGACTATGTGGTTTCACTAAATATGTCCAGTAAGAATCCCAGTTTAATCTTGTCAATCCCTGGATTGATTTTGCTTTTTCTTCCGCCTTTCGTGTCCATTCTGTTTGCAATTGATGCACCTGTGGAAGATATCCCGGAACAGTTTCTGAAATCAAATTTGCTTTGTGAAAATTATCATTTACATAATCAGTAAGACTGCTTGCTACTGTAGCCGACTCCTCTGCTGCTTTCTCTGCCCCTCTGATTTGTGTATCCCAGTCATTGAAAATTATTTCTTTATGGTTTTCATTAATAATTGGTGCACCAAATTTTCTTCCTTCCTTTGTCTTTTTCCATACCAAATAATCAGTAACTTTTTCATTAATTAAATCATAATCATTTCGTAAATCCATGACATGATTGGTGATCTTATCACTTTCTTGACAAAAAGAGTTCCATTGCAAGATTTTTTGGCATAAGACTTCTTCTTGTTGCAGTAGTTGACTATTTAAAGAAATAGTTTCTGAAATAAATTCTGGAATTTTAGGATCATCTTTGTGCTGATCTTGGATAATCTTTATTTTTTTTTCTTTATCAGCTAAACTTTTTTGATATCCAATTTTCATTTCTTGAAGTTGTTGCTGTAAGTTTTCAAGTTTCATCTGTGCTTCATTATTGGCCTGTACCTGTTGCAATTGTTGTTGCAGAACTTGTATCTGTTCTTCTTTTTCATTTAATAAGAGTTGTATCTCAAATTATTTGTCAATAGTTGCGGAAGAATAAGCCCCCGTAATCTGAGATAACTTAGCAAGATTATCAGTAGGCTCTGTGGTAGGATCCTTCCACAAAACATCTAATTGTTCTGCTTCAGTAGCAATTGCACCTTCTAATTTTCTCTTTTTCCTTTGTTTCTTCACTACTGCTTTATACTTTGGGCTATAGAATACATCTAGAGGAAGAATGTCCTCTACATTAAGTACAATTTCAGAAGAGGGGGTGATAGGTATATGCTCAGTTTCTGTGACTGTGCCACTTATTCCTGTGCTCAAAAATTTTGTTGTTTGTAGAGGGGTTTCTATATTTTGTCCTTCCACATTAAGAAATTGATTAAATCTTTCCCATTCTTTGTCTAATTCAATTGTGACTAACTGTTGTTGTACATTGGTAGGAGGAGGAGTTATCTGCTGAGAAATAAAAATTTGTTGTTGTGAAAGTTCTTTCGATTGAGCAGTATCTTTCACTAATTCTTCATTTATATTCTGCTCTTCATTAGATTTATTAGAACGTTCAGAAGTCTCTCTTTCAGATTTTGACTTAGACTTATCTGTACATGAGCTGCCACTTATATTAACACTAGGAGTTGGTTCCCTTGCGAGTTCCAAACGCAAATTTTCCAAAGGGATGGTGGTCAGTCTTCTTTCTCGATAAACCTTAAATTCTTGAAATTGTTCTGGAGATAACTGCATCTGTGCTGAATGTAGAATTTCTTTCAGTGTGGATTTTCCTAAGAATATATCATCAAAAGGGTCCTCTTCTCCGGAAAATATCCTTACTTTTATTGCAGTGGTGAAATTTTTAACAACTTCATTAGGGTCGAATCACCTTTTTGCAAATTTAAACAATTGTAAGCATGTAATATTGCTTACTTCCTTGAATACGTGTCCAATATCAAATAATGAAAATGTTCCACAAGCTACGGGAAATTGTGGCCAAATGGCTTTCTTCTTATCTTTTAAATCCTTTGTCAAACCTCCTTGACCACAGGTTTGGTATGCAATTTCCTGAGCTATAAGTTTATCAGAAACATATAAGGGTAAAACATGAGGATAAGCAGAGCTTCTAAAAACCCTTACATAAGTAAACCATTCTTCCCCAAACCATCGTGCCACGGGGAGAATGTCGACTTCTGCTTCCGGGGAAAACCTTGGAGCATCTTTATTATACAATTTTTTTTGCAAAGGCAACATTATGCCGTGGAAAATCTTGTAAAAATGAGGAATAAACTTGGACTCCCATAATTCCTTGTGATACACATGAATAGGCAAAGGATCTTGAATCGTCCATTGCCAACCCATCAAAGGGAATTTAGAAATAAAGGAGATAGCATCCATAACATAAGCAGATAGATAAAAAGTAGGATAAATCCTCTGAGAAACAATTCGTTTAGACCGGTAATGGAAAATAGCAGTGGCCAAATTATCAGACAAGATTTTAGCCCAGTCTACAATTGTAGCGTTAACAGCAGCATTCAAGAAAGGGAGCCATTCAGGCAAGATCATATTTATGTCAGGCTTTCCAAAAAGCCTGCATAACATAGCAGCATCAAAACAATATGGAGATGTGAGTGAACCAGTACTGTACATACCATGTTTGTTTTTCTTCAATGGTTCATCTTTCTTGGTCCATTCCTTTGTGAATTCTGCCAAATTTGTATGTTCTTTGGCAAAATCCTCCATAAATTGTTTATTATAAGTTGCCTAAGGTTCTGGAAAATGATACATCAGCCTCAAATCTTCCGTAGTGAATGACCCGATGAGCTCTTGATCTGGAGTTCTAAATTGCCTGTCTGAAATAGCGGTGTTGTCCAGCACCCATTTTACCATGTCTATATATGGAATAATTCTTGGTCTTGCCGCTATCCGGTGCAAGAATGAACAAGCCAGTTCTTTAAGGGTTGCCTCAAATGAATTACTTGAGCCTGCAGTAGCCGCAACTTGCATTACACTGGGATTTTCTTCTTCGAGCAAATTATACATTCCTTCCCAGGTTGTGATACTGACATCCTTATTGCAAGCAGTATCCGCATACAATGAAGCCATTTCTTTATTTTCAGAATTTGAAATCTTCTCCTTCTTACCGATAATGCTCTGTGAATGATTTGTATAGTCTTCTGCTCCTTCGCGCCTGTGATTTTACGAGTTAAGTGAGATTAATGACATGAGAAAGGTGATGAGATAGTTTTAAATGCAAAAAGCGGATGAAATATATTATTTTAACGTGAAACAACCTTTCAATCAAAACATAATCCCATTTATCATTAATTGAAAATCCATTCATTTAATCCAATCATTAAAGCACAAAACAGATATTGATTTATGGAAGGATTTTCTTTGGACAATGCGCTTTTATGAATCTGCGACATTGCGATCTGCAATTTTCTGCACAATATCGCAATATCGCAATATCGCAAATCGTAATTTTCTCAAAGCGTAACCATCGCAAAATCTCAAAATCGCAAATCACAAATATCGCAAAATCGCAAAATCGCAAATCGCAAATATCGCAAATATCGCAAAATCGCAAATATCACATATAAAAAGTATTCGTTTATCATTTTTCTGCGATATGTGATTTGCAACCAGTATTTTAACGTATATGCTTTTTGGGATCGCATTATCGCAATATCGCAAAGTCGCAGTTTAAAAGATTCAGTTTTACAAAAGATATCTACCATTTGCGATGGATGTGCTATTTCGCTCAAAGAAAGATTTTATTGTAATCTATCATAAACTTAAATGTTTCTTAAGGATTTTCTAAGGAATTTCCCTAAGTTATGATAGAAAGTTTTATTTGAAAAGGGAAACAAATAATGATTGATTTTTGGGATTTTTAAACTAAGGGTCCCCATTTATTTAGTATTATTACTAATATTAAATAAAAAGGGGGGTTGTTGCTAGTCACAACAATTGGTGATTCACTGAAAGAAACAGTTATCTCTGAAAAAATAAAATGAACATTATATTTCTAGTAAGTAAAGATTTTTAAAGATAATGAAAATTATCTTAGGATAATTCAAATAAAATTTAACTATGAAAAAGAAATAAAAATCATTCACAATTTCTTTCTAATTCCTAAAGAACAATTTTTTTTTTCGCTTATCTCAAGCTTTGATAGGTGTTAATAGTGAAGTAAGTGGATTTATCCAAGTTTGGTTTTATAATATACTCTATTGTCATAGGTGTTGCCTCTGCTGCCTGCAAACGTTCATAGTCTCAACAGGGTTACCTTTGAACCATTAACCATTCATTCTCCCATCCAACTAAAATTATGACTTTTTAAAAGATAAATTCATAAGACATATTATCTCATGTTTTTGTCTTTTACTTATTTTTTATTTTTAAGAGCCATTGTTCTGGTTTGGTAGCAAGTTAATAAAAATGTCATTCACTAGTTGTAATTAAACTCAACAAGCTGGCTCATGATGAGACCCCTTGTCTTATATTTATAAGCCATTACCCTGTTTTGATATGCAGTATTGGTAATGTCAGTTTCATTACTTCTTATGAACATGGTAAGTTGGCTCATAATGAGACCTCTTATCTCTTAAATTTTTTATATAATTTCTTAGAATTACATTCTAAAAAATCACAACTTAAATGGATGGGGTGAAATGGTTTTATCCTTAAGAGTCAATGGATGACAATTTACAGAGTTTTTTTAGTACCAAGACTTTGAACAAATCTTTAATTTTATAGATAACCTTTCTCTGCTTAATAAACTTATAATGATTTACATTCTCCTCAATTTTTCAAAAGATCATGAAAATGATTGGAATAATCTTTCAAAGTTTAATATCTTATTTTAAACTATCCAAAAACTGTGATCATCACTTTAAAAATTCTTATTTACACAAAATAAATATTTATAATATTCTTCCTAAGAAATTTTCGTATAGTAAACAGTCAATTAGAGACTTATTAACAACCTTTATTTGTAAAAACAATTAAAAACTTTGCAGAAAGGAATATGTACAATTAAGAAGGGGTTATCTCCTTATGAAAATAATTTCTTCAAGACAAGCCCATTTACAGGAAGAGATTCTCTCTTTCCTGTTAAATCTTGGAGTATGAATGTATTTGAGCCTATCTTTTCAGCAATCTGAAATGGTCCAAGCCACATTTTCTGAAACTTGGTACGCTTACCTTTTTCTTCATGTGCTTTATCCCATTTCAGAACAAGATCACCAATTGAAAAAATCTTTGAGCCGGTATAACTTGCATCAAAAGAAGATTTTACAAGCTATTGATGTTTTTCATGAATAATTTTTGCTTTATCTCTATCTTCTTCTAATTTAAGGATTTGATCATATCTCAATTGAATGAATGAAGAAGGATTTTCTTCAATAAATTGCACTACAGTTAATGATGGAAGAGCTAAATTTGATGGTATCACAACTTCTTTTCCATAAACCAAATTGAAAGGTGAAGTTCCAATTGAAGATTTTTGAGTAATACGATCAGCCCATAGTGCAAAAATTAAAGACTTGTGCCAATTCTTTTGATTTTGATCAATGGTCCTTTTAATGATTTTGATAAGATTTTTGTTAGTGGATTCAGCCAAACCATTACCTTGTGGATAATAATTTGCTGAATATTTCAATTTAAAACCTCTTTTGACTGCAAATTCCATTATACTATTTCTAGAAAAATAAGATGCATTATCAAAGACAAGAGCGTTAGGTACACCAAACCTGGTTATGATGAATTGATATATGAAATCAATAATTGTATCAGAATTGGCTACCTTCAAAGGGATTGCTTCTACCCATTTTGTAAAGTAATCAGTTGCTGTAAGGATGTATTTGTGTTGTTTGGAAGAATGAGGTACTATCTCACCAATAATTTCAAGCCCCCATTGCTCAAATGGTTTCTCAATATTTACCGGTTGCAAAGGAAAAGTTGGTTTCTTTTGTCTTCCACTAGCAGTTTGACAAACTTTGCACTTCCTTACATAATCATGTGTATCTTTAAAAAGGGTAGGCCAGTAATAACCAGCATGAATTATTTTGTGAGCTATGGTATCACCTCCAAAATGACCTCCTACTGGTCCATCATGCAATTCCTGCAACACCTTTTCAGCTTGAGTCTTTTCAAGACATCTTAATAGGATTGAATCATAATTCTTTTTGAATAACACATTATCAATGATATCATATTTAATAGCCTTCAATCTTAAAGCACGTTTACTCTTATAGCTGAGATTAGAAGGAGCATACCCATTTTTCAAGTAATAGATGAGATCAGCATACTGAGATTCAGAATCTGTAACACTTATCTGACTTACTTGAATATATTTATTTGAATCTTTATTTTCTGGTATGTTATGAGCTCCTGCCAATAATCTGCAAAAACCTTGTCCTCTAACAATCTTAGCTGGTTTAATATCAATATCATATTCTTGCAAAGTTTTTACCTAGTTAGCTCTTTTTTCTCCTACTTCTCTTTGAATTAATAATTGCCTCACTGCAGAGAATGTGACAATGATTTTTGTATGTGTTTTCAAGAGAAAAGGTCTGAAATGTTTGATTGATTTAAACACGGAAAAGGCTTGCTTTTCAACATCGGAATAATTCCGCTTAGCTCCTTGCAGATTTGAGCTAAAGAAAGAAATTGGTGCCTCAATTTTCTGATCATTGAGCTGTGTTAAAACCACAGCATAGGATGTTTCGGTGGCCAAAGTATACAAAGTAAAATCTTTAGAAAAATCTGGGGTATTCAATGCTGGTGCATTAATAATCTCTTGTTTGATTGCCTCAAAGGCTTCTTTCTCTTTATGCCCCCATTTGAATGATGACTTCTTCTTGATCATATTTTGCATAGGTAAAACAATTTGAGAAAAATCAGGAATGAATCTTTTTACAAAATTGATTTTCCCAAGAAATGATTGCATGGATTTTTTGTTATGAGGTAAAGAAATATCAAAAATTTCTTCCACTCTATCTGGATCAATATATATACCATCTTTTGACACAATAAATCCTAAGAGTTTTACTTCATCTAAAGCAAAGAAAGATTTCTTTGGATTTAAGGAAATACCAAACCTTCTACATCTTTCAAATATTTGCTTTAGATCATGTAGATGATTGGCTCTCTTTTTTGAAAATATTGTTATATCATCAAGATAAACAACAACTGATCTATTGATCAGACCTTTAAATGCTATGTCCATGGCTCTTTGGAAATTTGCTCCTGCATTTATTAGACCAAAAGGCATTTTATGATAAGCATAGGTTCCCCATTTTGTTCTGAAAGTTGTTTTCAATCTGTCATCTGGATGAACTAAAACTTGATTATAGCCTGAAAATCCATCAAGAAAGGACATGAGTTCAGAACCAACTACCTTTTGAAGTATCTGTTCCATGGTTGGAAGTGGGAAATTGTCTTTTAAACATGCCTTGTTTAAATTTCTAAAATCAATACAGATTCTTATATCACCATTTTTCTTCCTTACAGGTACCATATTGGAAACCCAATTGGAGTGCCTTACAGGAAAAATGATTTTTGCTTTTAAAAGTTTATTAAGTTCTGATTTGATTTGACTTTCGAGATTTGGATGAATCTTTCTTAACTTCTGTTGAACAGGTTTAATATCAGGAAGCATTGGAATTGTGTGTTGAATAACAGAAGTATCATACGTTTTTAAATCATCATAATTCCAAGAAAATTTTTTTTTATATTTCTTCAGAAGTTTAATGAAAGCATTTCTTTCCTCTGGAGTTAAATTGAGTCCTAAATTAACATTTTGAGGATTAGATTCAGAGCCAAGATTTACTAATTCAAACTTCAAAGTGGAACTTTGAAGTTTAGCATTGGTAACTTTCTTGAATCTGTCTTTTATATCATATAAGTCCTCCAATTTAACAACAGATTTTGGAATGGGATTTTCATTACCTTTTGAGGCAATTTGTAAATCATGATCATCCTCATCAATAATCTTTTCATCATATGATTTCTTTGAAGTAATGAAATTCAAAATGTCTTGATCATGATAGAATACTCTCCAATTTGTGAAATTATTTGGGACAGATGGGTGAAAAATAAATTCTACTGAAAATCTATCAGGACTGCAATCTTCAGCAGGAAGGAGTTTAGATGCAACATTAGCTAACAAGTCAGCTGATGTATTTTGATTCCTAGGAATAGAAGAAATATTGAATGCTAGAAAATGAGTGGTAAGATCTTGCACTAGGGTTTGATAGTGTTTAAGATGTCCTGGAAGACAATGGATAGTATTCCTAACTTGTTTTATGATAATTTCAGAATCACCAAAGACTTTCAAGTATTTAACATCTAACCCTATAGCTTTATAAAGTCCTTGAATCAAGGCTTCATATTCAGCAGTATTTTTCGTACACTCAAATTCTAACCTACATGATAGCATGGTTTTCTCTCCATATGGATCAATTAAGATGCATCCTTCTCCAGCTCCATCACTAGGTTTTGATCCATCAAAATATAATGACCAAAATAAAGATTTATCTATTGGCTTATCTACAATTAAATCAGAAATATTTACAATTCTGGAAGAATCAGATTGTGAAAATTTTTCTATTTGAGAAACAAAAGTATTTACAGAAAAGGGTGATTGTGGTGCTTTGAAGTTTCCAAGAAATGACTCAGCAGAATAACCTCCAAGAATATTTTTGTTGAATTCCACAGGCTCATTAGATTGTTCAAATTCAGTGACAGTGTGCATCATATGTTTTTCTCGTTCAACTTTGATTTGATTTGGTTTCCCTTTGTAGGGAAGCCACATATGTGAATAATCAGTTGCAGTATAACCATTAAGTTTTGTAGACCAGTCCCTGCTTAAGACTAATCCATAGAATTCAGGAATATCTGCAATCAAAATATCAATTCTTTGGACAATCCTAGGATCGGAAGCTAGTCTGATAGTAATTGAATTGATTTCACCTACAACTTGAACTTTAGAGCGATCCAATTGAACAATATGAACTTCCGATTTATTTGGTTCAATATTCAATTTGGCACAAACAGAAGTAGGCATTATATTAGAGGATGCTCCAGAATCGATTAAACAATTATGAAAATTCTTATTGTACATTTCATAAGTCAAAAGAAAAGGAGGAGTCTGAGAATTTGATCTTTCTCCAATGAGCACAGTATCAGTAGCATCTACTTTTTTTGGTGGCTTACTAGTCCCTTTAGCTGCTTTTGCAACTACACCACTTGGTAAAGGAGCAATTGGTGTAGCATTTAATTCTTTTAGTAGCAAATTTTGCTGGTGTTTTAGCTTGCTGAGTTCATGTAAGGAAATGTTGGCTTTAATCTTTTTCATGTCTTCAACAATGTTATACTCCATAGGATCTGACACCACCAAAGTCTTTGATGTTGATGTAGGAGGATTAGAAGAAGATGGCTGATTTTGAGTAGGTAATGGAGAAGTTTTCTTTTCAGGGGATTTGTCTTTGGTACTTGGAGTTATAATTTTCTTTTTAGGAACTGTTTGTATAGGCTCCGATGTAGATTTACTCCGAGTACTTACAGGCATAGCTTCTTGTTCTACCTCACTATCAGAATTAGGGAGAATCAAATCCCACATTCCATGCAAGTCATCTATTTCTTCATTTTCATCTTCCTCTTCTGATTCTACATTAGAGATTGAATTGGGAGGTTTAGTCTCAAGTTTATTTCTTTTCAAATTTCGGAATGGTTTTTTGGTAGAAGTTTCAGCTACTTGTTTTTTTATTTCAACCATTTCATTCGACATGGTTTTAAGAACTTTCTGTAAACCTTCCATGTCGTATGGGTCTTTGGCCTTTTTCCTTGAATCATCTTTGAAGCTGACCTTCTTGGATATCCTTTCCTCAACAGCATTTTTCTTTTCTAGAGAAATAATTTGTTTTTCTATTGCAATAGCCTCTTTCATATTCTCGGATAACGTAGGTTTTGCAGCTCTATCTACAAAAATTTCTATGTTTGAGGGCAAAGCAGTTATGTACCATTCACTTCTGAATTGTTCACTAGGCCTTGAATCTATGTGGATTTTGTTCAAGATTTTGTTGAATCTCGCATTGAAATCTTTAATGGGCTCCTTGGGTTCTATCTTCAAATTTGAGAGATCGTTGATTAAAGTAGCTATTGATCTGTCATCTCCAAATTTGGTTAAAAAATGATCTGCAAAAATGGACCAACTTGTTATGGATCCAGAAGGTAATGAAAAGTACCAGGATCCTGCTGCCCCTTGAAGAGTATAAGGGAATAGTCTGACTACAACATCTTCTTCTACGACTCCATTCAAATTTATAGCCAGCATAAAGTTGTTGATGTGTTCTTCGGCTGGAATGTTAAGCTCTGGACTAAATTTTGGAAGCCATTTTCCAGGATTGTCAGGTAAATCATGTAAAGGTGCAGGCATGTTGACAGCCCCTGGTCTAGCCCATGGTCTAGCCATTACTGTAACAATTGTTGAAGAAGTAGTAGAGACTGGTGGTGTCGGAACAGAATTTGTTGGAATAGATGATGTTGAGATTGATGATGATTGAGCAGATGATAATAGAGCAGATGATGTGGGAACAACTGCACTTTGTTGAGTTGTGTTTTCGAAAACAGGTGATTGAATATGAGATGAAGAACTTATATCACTTACTGATTCCGCTTGAGTTCTTATTGTCTTGACTCTACTAGGTAAAGGGAATTCTTTCAGAGAAATACCAAGTTTTTCACTTTGAAGCCTAGTAAGAGGTTTTGAAGGAATAAATTTTGAGCTTACACTACCTTCAGATATTTCAGACTCATCTAGAGATAATGAGAATCCTTTCAATTTATGAATTAAATCTTGTACTTCAGGAGACTCAGGATTTTGATTGTCTGAATGTTTTGAGATTTTGGTAGTGGCTGTCTGGATACTCTTTTCAATTCCTTCTCTAGGATTTTGTAATTCAGAAGAAATTGAAGAAGTTAATGAGGGTGTTTTGCTCTCAGAATGGCTTGTGGATAAAGATTTACTTGCCATTCATAGCTCATGCCCTCCTTCTAGCACCAAAAATGTTGAAGCCTAGAAAATCTCTGCTTCAAACATTGGGGAAAACCACCCGGTCAGGACCTTAGGACAGCTCCTTATCCATTTGATATGGTGGCTCCGACTGGATTGAAAGGACCCGTTTCCTTATAACTAATGGTTTGGTGATGGGTTGATTTGGATGAGTGAAAATGGGACTAAATAACTAAATGAAACTATCTAATTTAATCTAAATACTAAAAATATTCTAAAGTTAACCCGGGTATCATATGTGAATACAACTTAAAATTGTTCCAATTGAACAATAACCATAAAAATGTATTATCGTTTAATTGAAATGTGCAGAAAAAAATAAAGATAATTCTCTTTAAGAAATTAAACAGAGTTATATTAGCATATTGTATTCATCATTCTATATCATCTACATACACTTATGAAAGATAACATTTCAATTATACTCAAAAATGATATATAAAGAAACGTTGTGAAAACCAAATATATATAAATGATAGAAAATTTTAAAGCGAATATCATATGACAAGAGAAATCAACAGTGAATAGATAAAAATACCTTATCCATATTGAAATCTTTCAAATGAAATCTGATACTCTAATCCAATAATTCAGATTCAAAATCAAATCCAAGGTACAAAAATGCAACACTTTAAAGATAATTCTGCATAAAATCACCAGATGTGATCCTTTATAAAATATAAGAGGCAATGGAGTACAGAAATGTAATCTCCAAGTCCAAAATATTATAACTCAGGACCCCTCTCTAAATGCATGAGAAGGGTCTAAATACTACTAGCTAAATCTAAAAATAGCTTATTACAAAAAATAAGGATTCGGTTTAAATGACGGTCCTTTTCCTAGGCAAAAATATAGTAAAACTAAAACTAAATCTAAAAATAAATACTATTAAGTAACTACTTATGAACTTGATCTTTAAACTTGCAAGCATCTAGCATTGTATTGAGAAGAGGTGGTTGGCCGACTTCAGATTTCAACAGTCCTGAAAAGACAGAATCGACAAGTGTAGGCGCAATCTTCTCAGCAAAACAAATGATGCAATTAAGCACACTGCATTGACTGTGTGGTTTCACTAAATATGTCCAGTAAGAATCCCATTTTAATCTTGTCAATCCCTGGATTGATTTTTCCTTTTCTTTCGCCTTTTGTGTCCATTCTGTTTGCAATTGATGCGCCTGTGGAAGATATCCCGGAACAGTTTCTGAAATCAAATTTGCTTTGTGCAAATTCTCATTTACACAATCAGTAAGACTGGTTGCTGCTGTAGCCGACTCCTCTGCTGCTTTCTCTACCCCTCTGTTTTGTGCATCCCAGTCATTGAAAAGTATTTCTTTATGGTTTTCATTAATAATTGGTGCACCAGATTTTCTTTCTTCCTTTGTCTTTTGCCATACCAAATAATCAGTAACTTTTTCATTAATTAAATCATAATCATTTCGTAAATCCACGACATGATTGGTGATCTTATCCCTTTCTTGACAAAAAGAGTTCCATTGCAAGATTTTTTGGCATAAGACTTCTTCTTCTTGCAGTAGTTGATTATTTAAAGAAATAGTTTCTGAAATAAATTCTGGAAGTTTAGGATCGTCTTTCTGCTGATCTTGGATAATCTGTATTTGTTTCTCTTTATCAGCTAAAATTTTTTGATATCCAATTTGCATTTCTTGAAGTTGTTGTTGTAAGTTTTCAAGTTTCATCTGTGCTTCATTCTTGGCCTGTACCTGTTGCAATCGCTGTTGTAGAACTTGTATATGTTCTTCTTTTTCATTAAATAAGAGCTGTATCTCAAATGCTTTGTCAATAGTTGCGGAAGCATAAGCCCCCGTAATCTGAGATAACTTAGCAAGATTATCAGTAGGCTCTGTGGTAGGATCCTTCCACAAAACATCTAATTGTTCTACTTCAGTAGCAATTGCACCTTCTAATTTTCTCTTTTTCATTTGTTTCTTCACTACTGCTTTATACTTTGGGCTGTAGAATACATCTAGGGGAGGAATGTCCTCTACATTAAGTACAATTTCAGAAGAGGGAGTGACAGGTATATGCTTAGTTTCTGTGAATGTGCCACTTATTCCTGTGCTCAAATTTTTTTTTGTCTGTACAGGGGTATCTATATTCTATCCTTCCATATTAAGCAATTGATTAAATATTTCCCATTCTTTGTCTAATTCAATTGTGACTGAATGTTGCTGTACATTTGTAGGAGGAGGAGTTATCTGCTGAGAAATCAAAATTTGTTGTTGTTAAAGTTTTTTTGATTGAGCAGTATCTTTCACTAATTCTTCATTTATATTCTGCTCTTCATTAGACTTATTAGAACGTTTTGAAGTCTCTCTTTCAGATTTTGACTTAGACTTATCTGTACCTGAGCTGCCACTTATACTAACACTAGGATTTGGTTCCCTTGCGGGTTCCAAACGCAAATTTTCCAAAGGGATGGTGGTCAATCTTCTTTCTCTGTAAGCCTTAAATTCTTGAAATTGTTCTAGAGATAACTGCTTCTGTGCTGAATGTAGAATTTCTTTCAGTGTGGATTTTCCTAGGAATACATCATCGTAAGGGTCCTCTTCTCCGGAAAATATCCTTAGTTTGATTGCAGTGGTGAAATTTTTAACAACTTCATTAGGGTCGAATAACCTTTTTGAAAATTTAAACAATTGTAAGCATGTAATATTTCTTACTTCCTTGAATGCATGTCCAATATCAAATAATGAAAATGTTCCACAAGCTACGGGAAATTGTGGCCAAATGGCTTTCTTCTTATCTTTTAAATCCTTTGTCAAACCTCCTTGACCATAGGTTTGGTATGAAATTTCCTGAGCTATAAGTTTATCAGAAACATATAAGGGTAAAACATGAGGAGAAGCAGAGCTTCCAAAAACCTTTACATAAGTAAACCATTCTTCCCCAAACCATCGCGCGACAGGGAGAATGTCGACTTCTGCTTCCAGGGAAAACCTTGGAGCATCTTTATTATACAATGTTTTGTGCAGAGGCAACATTATGTCGTTGAAAATCTTGTAAAAATGAGGAATAAACTTGGACTCCCATAATTCCTTGTGATACACATGAATAGGCAAAGGATCTTCAATCGTCCATTGCCAACCCATCAAAGGGAATTTAGAAATAAAGCAGATAGCGTCCATAACATAAGAAGATAGATAAAAAAGAGGATAAATCCTCTGAGAAACAATTCTTTTAGACTGTTAATGGAAAATAGCAGTGGCCAAATTATCAGACAATATTTTAGCCCAGTCTACAATTGTAGCGTTAACAACAGCAGTCAACAAAGGGAGCCATTCAGGCAAGATCATATTTATGTCAGGCTTTCGAAAAATCCTGCATAACATAGCAGCAGCAAAACAATATGGAGAGGTGAGTGAACCAGTACTGTACATAATGTTTTTGTTTTTCTTTAATGGTTCATCTCTCTTGGTCCATTCCTTTGTGCATTCTGCCAAATTTGTATGTTCTTTGGAAAAATCCTCCATAAATTGTTTATTATAAGTTGCCTGAGGTTATGGCAAATGATACATCAGCCTCAAATCTTCCGTAGTGAATGACCCGATGAGCTCTTGGTCTGGAGTTCTAAATTTCCTGTCTGAAATATCGGTGTTGTTCAGCACCCATTTTACCATGTCTATATACGAAAGAATTCTTGGTCTTGCCACTATCTGGTGCAAGAATGAACAAGCCAATTCTTTAAGGATTGCCTCAGATGAATTACTTGAGCGTGCAGTAGCCGCAACTTGCATTACACTGGGATTTTCTTCTTCGATAAAATTATACATTCCTTCCCAGATGGTGATACCGGCATCCTTATTGCAAGCAGTATCCGCATACAGTGAAGCCATTTCTTTATTTTCAGAATTTGAAATCTTCTCCTTCTCACCCATAATGCTCTGTGAACGCTTTGTATAGTATTCTACTCCTTCGCGCCTGTGATTTTACGAGTTAAGTGAGAGTAATGACATGAGAAAGCTGATGAGATAGTTTTAAATGCAAAAGGCGGATGAAATATATTATTTTAACGTGAAATGACCTTTCAATCAAAACAAAATCCCATTTATCATTAACTGACAATCCATTCATTTAATCCAATCATTCAAGCACAAAACGGATATTGATTTATGGAAGGATTTTCTTTGGACAATGCGCTTTTATGAATCTGCGACATTGCGATCTGCGATTTGCGGCGCAATATCGCAATTTTCTCAAAGCGTAACCATCGCAAAATCGCAAATATCGCAAAATCACAAATTGCAAAATTGAAAATATCGCAAATCGCAAAATCACAAATCACAAATATCACATATAAAAAGTATTCGTTTATCATTTTTCTGCTATATGCGATTTGCGACCAGTATTTTAACGTATAGGATTTTTGGGATTGCATTATCACAATATCGCAAATTCACAGTTTAAAAGATTTAGTTTTACAAAATATATCTACCATTTGCGATGGATGCGCTATTTCACTCAAAGAAAGATTTTATTGTAATCTATCATAAACTTAAGTGTTTCTTAAGGATTTTCTAAGGAATTCCCCTAAGTTATGATAGAAATTTTTATTTGAAAAGGGAAACAAATAATGATTGATTTTTTGGATTTTTAAACTAAGGGTCCCCATTTATTTAGTATTATTACTAATATTAAATAAAATGGGGGGTTGTTGCTGGTCACAACAAGATGGAGCAATATTTTGATCTCCATAATGTGAAACTCACACAAAAGGTGTGCTTTGAATCTTTATATTTAGAACCCAATCAATTTGTATCGTATCAATGGATTTTTTCTCTGAAACCATTTGTCTATTGGGAAATTTTTATGGAGGAAATGCTAGCACATTATGATGATACAAAGAGAAACACCTTCTTTGTCCAATTAATAAATCTCAGACAAAATTTTTCAATGGTATAACACATTGAAGACTTCCAAAAATTGAATTTATCAAGGTAAATGATACTCCAGAGGAGCATATTATTGATTTCTTCAAAGGGAATTTAAAGGATAACACCAAACATGAGGTTCACCTTTTGGACCTAGTTCATTGGAGAAGGAAATCAATGTGGCAAGACAAATTGAAAGAAAAATTATGGCAACAAGAAAGTCTACCACTCACAACTATAAATATGAAAGTGTTGTTGCTGCTAGCCTTCCATAACCTACAAGGTTGACACCACAACAATTGGAAGAAAAAAGGTACAAAAGAGATTTTTTACAGTTGTGATATATAATACACTGACGGTCATAAGTGTGCTAAGACGAAATTATTTTACATAGATTATGAAGAGGAGGAATAAAAGGAACAAGAAATGTCAAAAGAAGAGATATACACCAGGAACCAACCCTAGAGAAAGAAGAAATGAACTCGGCCATATCTTGTAATGCATTGGTAGGAATTACCATTCCTCAAACTCTCAAATTAGAAGGAAATATCAAGAAGAAAAAGGTAATAGTGATTATTAATTCAGGTAGCACCCATAATTTTATTCGTTATAAGATAACCAAGGAATTGAATTTCTTCCTATATCCGCCACTACAGTGTCAAGTTATTGTTGCAAATGAAGGAACTATAAATTTCTCTAGAAAGTGCCATAATATCAAAATAACCACGGGGGAATATGTATTGAATAGTCCAATGCTTTCCATTATAATGGGTTGTGTTGATTTTGAATTAGGAGTCCAATGGTTACAATCCTTGGGGATGATATATTTTAATTTTGAATAACGTTCCTTGAAATATTTTTTGGAAGGAAAGGAAGTTTAATTAAGGGATATCATACAAAAACCAGGAAATATAATCATACATAATGACATTACAAAGATTATAAATAAATAAGAATGAGTCATAATTGCACAATTATGCTCACTAGAGGTTCAAACATCAAAATAAACTATTTCTCCATATCTCCAAAATGTCATGAGTAGTCAATTCCAAGGTATTTGAGACTCCCAAATGCCTCTCACCTAATTTTTATCATGATCATGAAATTAATTTGATTCTGGGAATTTTTATTCAAAATATGAGGCCTTACATATTCCCCTATGCCAAAAAGAGTTAAATTGAATGTATGGTTGCAGAAATGCTAGAGGCCAGTATAATTCAACCTAGTCAAAATTATTTCTATGCTTTAGTAGTATTGGTGCACAAGAAGGATCGATCATGATGTATGTGTCACAATTATAGGGAGATAAAAAAGCTCAATATTAAAGAGAAATTTCCCATTCCTCTCATTCATGAATTCTTAAATGAATTACATGAAGAAATATACTTCACCAAGCTGGATCTTCATTATGGATATCATAAAATTAGAATGAATATTGAAGACATTCCAAAAAAATTATTCAGAACTCATGAAGGTATTTATGAATTATTGGTCATGCATTTTGGACTTAATAATGCACCTTCCACATTTCAAGTTTTTATGCATTCAATTTTCAAACCCTTCCATAAAAGAAATTTGTTAGTAGTTTTTTATGTTATACTAATATACAAGAATTCTTGGAAGGATCATGTTCAAGATTTTGACAGGGCACTCAAAATATTGGAGGAGAAACAATTATATCCTTAAATCTCCAAATGTTTCTTTGGAGTACAAGAGGTGGAATATTCGAGTAATATTGTGTCTCATGAGGGTATTAAGGTAGAACGTAACAAAATTAAATCCATTAAGGGATGGAAAATATCCACAATCCTAAAGAATCTTTGAGGATTTCTCATGTTGATAAGGTATTATCACAATTTTCTTAAGAATTATGGGAGAATAGAAGCACCTCTAACAAACATTATTGAAGAAAGATACACTTTTGTGGATTCTATAAGAAACTAAGGCCTTTGAACATCTTAAAGAGGAGATGTGGTAAGCACCAATCTTAGCTACACCAGACTTCACAAAAACCTTTATTGTGGAATGTGATACCTCAAGAAATTAGATTGGTGTTGTTTTAATGCAAGAAAGAGGACCCATTTCTTTTGAAAGTCGTGAAATCAAGGGAAACAATTTACAAAAACCTATTTATGAGAGGGAAATGTTGGCAACACTACACGCGCTAAAGAAGTGGAAACCTTACCTAATGGGAAGATACTTCAAGGTAAAAATAGATGAGTATAGTATTAAATATTTTTTGCAACAAAGATTATCTTAAAAAGTGCAGCAAAAATGGGTCACAAATATGTTGGGTTATGACTTTTAAATCATATACAAAAAAGGGAATCAATTTTTTTTGCATATGCAGTCTCGAGAAAGGATGAGCATGTGGAAGCATTGCTCAGTGCTAGTATATTATCCAAACTGATTGGATAACTGAAGAAAGGGATGAATGGAAGAATGAGGAAGAGGTATGTAAACTCATTCAAAATTTTCAACAAGATCCTAATATTTTTGATACATTTATCTGGAAAAATGATTCATTATGGTACAAATATTGCTTTTATCTCTATAAGAATTCGTAACTCAAACAAAAGATTATTTTGGAATTGCACACCTCCCCTTTATGACGGTATTCAATATTTATAAAAACTTACAAAATGGTCAATAATAGAGTTTTTTGGGATGAACTTAAATATGATATTCAGACGTTTGTGGAATAATGTTTGGTTTTCCAATAAAATAAAGTTAAGGAAATTAAGGCCCTGGGTCTGTTACAACCTTTATCCATTCGAAGTCAGTGTTGGGAGGAGGCCTCAATATAATTTATCATATGTTTACCCAAGTATGAAGGAAAGAGTGTCATCATGGTGGTAGTTGATAGACTTACCAAGTATGCACACCTTTGTGCATTATCTCATCCTTTTAAACCTAGTAAAGTTAATACCGCACTTATCAAAACAATTCAAAAGCTACATGGAAACCCAAATATTATTGTAAGTGACAGAGATCCCATTTTTACTAAAAAAATTAAGACAAAATTATTTTCTTCTCTTGGTACTCAAATAGCTAAGACCTCATCTTATCATCCTCAATCTGATAGGCAAACAAAGATATCGAAAAAATGTTTGGAATGAAATATTTGTTTCTTTGAATATCATAAAAATCACAATGGTTCAAGTGGTTACTGTTGGGCACTAATATGACTCTTGAAAATCGATCTCAATCATATCTCGTTTATTTGATCAACCTGGGATTCATTTTCTATTTCAATTCTATCGACAAAGTATATGCAATCATAAAGTTTTAGGCTATGAAAAAGTGCACAATAACTACTATTTATATCATTACTGTTGCAGAAATAATAAAAACACACAATTACTCTACAGTTACAATCCTGATAAAAGAAACTATTCTAACTCGCAATTTACCTTGATCTATTTCTCAGTAAATTGAATGTGTGAGGGAAAAGCTATTAACCACACAAATTCTAGAAAATCGTTAATCATGCATTCACATTCACATATGTGTAATACTATTTGATCAAGAACTTTGGAAAACACTCAAAAACATTTAAGATGAAGAATTAAATGAATTACTTATGGAAATTAGAAAAGTAAACAAAATATAATATAGCTAACTCAAATTACAGAAAGGTAATCTTACTATCAATGATACATAATAGATAATGAAACCTTCAGTGACTGGGGTCACGATCTCCATAAGTACTGCCTAGAAAAACTCAATCCAAAAGAATAAAGTGAAATCTCATTCAACTTCATTACTCAATTTTTTTTACAGAATAACCCAAAAAGGTTTAACTCATATTGCGATCTGTAATGTACAGTAAAATAATAAATCGGAACGTTAACAATGATCGAAAAGCATTTGTATTTTATTTTACTGTCTTATATATTACATCTTGAAAACAGAATGTGGAGCTTTCTTGAGAATCGGAAGATTCTCAGGATTTCTCCTCAACCATAAAATATCCATATAGTATCATTCAGTTTCCTATTTCCTTCATTTTCAAACTGCATCGTGGACATTGAGCTATAACAACTATTAATACGGTGTTGGCTTAGTCAGTATCCCACTCAGATATCTTAAGGAACAATAGTCATTCCTTTAGGCTGATATGCATAATGATTTACCCAAATTACAACATTTTTTATATAAAAAAAACTTATATTAACTATACCATTCTCGAATTACTTTTATCATTATTTTCTCTTGAATTATTACAAGCTAATGATAAGCTTGCCTATAAATCTAGCAATTAATAAGGAAACAATGAAGGAAATAATATCTTTTTCATGGCCCAACATTACCCCATAGTTTACCTCTTTGCACGTCCTCATGCAAAAAGATGATTCTAATGTAGCAGATTGAGAGAGTAGCCTGGGTAAGTTTGTTCGCCATAAGTCTAGAATCTGTTTTTAATTCTAATAACCTTAAACGCTTCGCTCTCTACACCTTATGGGAGCTCATACTCAACATTATATCCAACCAATGGATACCAGATAATAGGGCATCGGTATCAACGTCCAATCCACATAGGTCCTTTAGACAGGAACATATGATTATATAGTTTTGTTCAATTGATTGCAGCTTGAAAGTTCCTATTCCCAAAAGGTTCTCGATTCTTAATCTCCTTAGAAGATACCGACCATCACTTATTCATTGCCTCTAGGTATTCCTCTTTGATATCTTTAAAATACTTGAGTCTGGAAATAAGGACATCCTTATGTGTGGGTGCCAATGCTGGAATGACTCCATATCGATGCATGAACCTTTTATGATTTATGAAAGTCTGCCAAGGGCTACTAGGTTCTCCTCTGACCTAGAGATCTAACTCATTTTCTATCCTTTGGAATATGTTATAGTCTATGTTCCACTTAATTCGATTCTTTGCAAAGGATATGAAGGCTTGTAACTGCACATCCCCAAAGAAAGAACTAGGGTTTCCATCCCTTTGTTCTTCCAAGAAAAATTTGTGCATGTAGAGTTCACATAAAATATATCTAACATTGTCTACTTGGTATTGAAAAATTTTGATAAAAGCAAAGACACAACTGAACTCAACAGGTTGGCTAGCTCGTATGGCTTTTACCTTCAGTAATAAATATCGTTCAAGAAAAAACAAGGCTTAATTTTTGGCCAGAGACCTACAAGACAATGTATCAAAATATACAAAGAATATTTCTTTGATCTATTCTACTTGTTTATGAAGTTGTCCCTGCAGTTTCCCTGTTTTCTTCTTCTCTTTCCTAAATTTTGCACGAGTCTCATCCTTAGTGATGGTCAATGCTTTAATTTTTTCAAAAACCCCCGATGTTCTGCTCGAGCTACTACAAACTATTTATGCCTTTCTAGTTCCTTATTTAGCATTTGAATAGTGGCTTCCTTGATCAAATGGGAGTAAGGAGGCACCACATCAGTTTTTGTGGCCTAGTTAATAGTATTTAGTAGATATTTTTGGCTCATTTCCTTAGTTGTAATCACAGAGAGATTCATATTTTTTTGGGTTCCCATAGATCAAGTGGGAATGTCCTCAATTTTATTTTATTCATAGATAAGGGGAATTTCTTTAGTCTGGACTTCTGCTTGAGCAATGGGGTTTTTCTTATTCTTGACTCCTGCATGAGTACTAGGGGCTTCCTCAGTATGGAATTGTGCATGAGTAAATAAATGGTCACCATTTTTCACGGTTTGTATTATCTTTTGGTCATAATCTCTAAGCCTTTTCCTGATTTTCTCCATCTTCTTCTGTAATTTCAAGTTTTCTTGCTTTAATATCTTAATTCTCCTTTTATCTTTCTCTGTTAACCCTTCAATGGGTTCTACAATTGGTTTCGAAAGTGACGATGGTATAATAAAATTAGGAGGAGTTCTACTTTCTTCCTCGATGAGGACAGTGGAAATGGAGTCACCTTCAGAATTATGTTCATCAAGGATGGTCCCACCTCTAGAAAAGTTTGGTTCATTTATAATTTCAACCGATTCTTACAGATGATCTTGGTCATGCATGTTGGGTGAGGCTAACAAGATTTTTTTATTATGATAATTAGGTGTAGAAGCTCAAATATTAATAGCCGGTTCAGCCACATTTCCACAATGATTTCCATTTTCTTCAGAAGAAAATAAGGTTTCCATATTTTCAAAAACTTGGGCTATCTCTTCTTCTCTAATTTGTGGTGAGTCATCTTAATCTTTAGTTGGAGGTTCATTCTCTAGCGCATACCAAACAGAATTTATCATTTTTTTTGCCTTGACTAGCCTTTCAGACCTTCTATGCTTAGCTAGCCAGGAAACTAGAACATAGGATAACCTCTTTTCAGCTCTAGACACATTTCTCAAAGCTGGGGTTTTATTAACGTTTTTTTTCTCTTAACTTAATTTTTTCGTGTCAGGCTGGTTTTTTTCTTCCTCGGGCCTTCCTTATTCAGGTGGCAGGTCATTATGTCAGAAAACATTTTCCCAAATTGTGTGTGATAATGCCATTTCCCTACTGACTATCATTTTAATTAAACAATGGTGGCTAACTATAGTGGTTGGATCCTTAACTTTACTTACCCTACCAACAACCTCATGTAGAAGAAAATTTAAAAAGAACGACATATTTAACACTATATTTTGTCTTAAAGCTGCTAGTAGTTTGAGATGTCATGGTATTACCACATCATGATAGTCGTCACATGTGTTGTATCATTGGATTACATCTGCAAGCTCTTGCCATAGTTCCCTGAATGAGGTAGGGTGGAAACCTTTTCCTTTGCAGACCAATTCATCTCCAAGGTTAATGAACAATTCCATTGGACTTTGGAGTCCAACAGGTTTGTCCATCCACTTTTCTCCTTCCGTGGAGAGACCTGTGACCTCTGCCATGACTATTTCACATACTGGTATCTACTTTCCTTTGATGTTTGTACTTTCATCTCTTAAAATTTTGTAAAAATTCCAATGCCACAACATTATCAAATCCTTGAAACTAGGTGAAATATCCAAGCCATCCAACCTTTTCCAAGATTTTTCGAGCTTGTTCAAGTACCCATAGTGTAGCAGGATCGTTACGAATATATTTACCTCCCATTGTTGTTGGTTTTGAAGGAATTTCTGCAATAAACTATACATAGATATTGTTTTGGAAAGATTTGTTGCAATCACTAAACATAGAGTTGTTTCAAAATAAAATGAGAGATGAAACAAAATAACATTGTTTAATATGTTTTTATGTGACCCAAATTTCTATTTTTGTTAATTCTGCTTATTTCAATAATTCATGTGTTGTGCCTTACCTACCCCAATAGAAAGGGTCGAGCACGACCGATAACATGATGGGAATTAAATGATCATGCAGAAGTAGTCAGTAATGCACAAGAAAATTCTCAAATCAAGCGCAACCAAGAAGAGGGGATAATTAATTAGCACATAAACCTGGATTGTTGACATATGATAATAATAATGGTAAATCATATGTGAAAAATATATATTTCGTTTTAAGATAAATAACCGTTTAGAAAAATAAAATAGATATTTGATGATATTCCTTTTATAGATAATATGCATATTTTGGAGGTTCGAAAGTTTAGAGATGTGCTCATGTTATAGTATGTATACCACCTCTAACAATTTTTCAAAATACGTGTATATATTGATGATGGTGATATATTTATAAAAGAAAGAGGTGTAACAACATAATTGTGATAAGGTAATTCAACATTTATTCCAATACCGTAGATAGAGCCACTTCTTCCATCAGACATCCATAGCCTTGACAGGGTTGTATTTTAAGCCTATGGATCAGCTAGTATCCTATAGATGATGTATCATATTTATTGTTTTAAATTTATTTTCTCAAAAGGTCATTGTTCTGGCATGGTGACTAGATAGCAACAATGCTACTCACCAGATCATAATAAAGTGAGAAAGTTGGCTCGTGATGAGACCTCTTCTCCTTTTTGAAACCCTTGTCAAAAAGGCCATAACCCTAGTTTAATAGCCATAATGGGAATGCCACTAATGTTATTATCTTATGATCATAGTAGGCCGGCTCTTGATGATACCCCCTATCCTTATGAAGAAATCTATCTTTGAGTATCATTGCTTTATATATATATATATATATATATATATATATATATATATATATATATATATATATACATATATATATATACATATATATATATATATATATATATATATATATATATATATATATATATATATATATATATATATATATGAAATGCTATTTATTTTATTCATCAAGGGTGGCTCATCAACTCAAGAGTTTAAGGATAGTGTAAGGAAAAAAAGGACGCCAAATAAAATATGTGCTAACCCTATATTATTCTCAAAAGAAAATCACCATTTAAAGATGTACACAAGAGACAAAACTACTATGGTGGTGATAGATCATGAACAATTTACAATTATTTCAGAAAAATCCGAATATAAGAAAATATTTGAAATATTACGTGCCAAAGGATAAAATAATTTTCCTCATCGAGTGATAGATAAGGCATTGTTTCTATCATCATGATAGAATAAACATAAATAATTTTTAAGTTATTTTTCAAGAAAATTAGCATTAATTTCGTGAAAAACGCCTTAGCGCAAAGGAACCAACAATCATGCCAAAGGGAACAACAATTGTGCCAAAGGGAAAACAATTATGAAAAAGAAAGGGAACAAAAATCGTGCCCAAGGGAACAAAAATCATGCCAAGGGAACCACGATTGTGAAAGATAAAGGGAACAATAAGTGTTCCCAAGGGAAAAACAATCATGACCAAGGGAACAACGATTTTGAAAAATAAAGGGAACAACAATCATGCCCAAGGGAACAACAATTGTGCCTAAGGGAACAATAATTGTGCCGAAGCTGGGAACATCAATCATGCCCAAGGGAACATCGATTGTGAAAAATAAAGGGAACAACAATCATGCCCAAGGGAACTTTACCCCTTTATTTTTATTATTAAGAGAAAATAAAGGAAGAAATAAAAAAAAAAAAAATTAATTAACTCTAAAAAAAACATATGTACATTATACATTGTTAGCACTGCAAATTTTCAAAAAAATTCCAAGTTTTGGGCATCATTGTAAGTTGTGTCTTTAATCCTCTCTTGTCTACTAGCCTATGGTTGAAGGCCCTGGAGGGTTAAAATGTATTAGTTTTTATCATTTTTTAACCAAAATCCAAAAGAATTTTGAGTCGAGTAGTTTGTTTGTGTCATAGGGTTATTAGGGTAAATTCTCTTTTAATAAGTCTTTTAACTGCTTTGAGTAGTTAAAGTCATGGGTTTATCTTGAGAAGTCTTATTCATTCACCATGATATTTATATCCAAGTTTAAAGAGAAAAATGTGAGAGTTATCATTTGTTTTAGGAATAACACAAGAATAGGTACTTTTCCTAGTAAGGTGACTATTTTCTTCAGAAAATCTGGTTTTAAAAGAAAACCCAATAAGTAGCTATTTCCTGCAAAATTCCTACAAGGAGATAAAAGAGGCATTACTCAGGTGAAAAGATTCTGCTATTTGAATATTGAAGGTTTGCTAAAACAATAGGGTTACCTTGATGAAAGGTGGCTATTTATAATTTGAGGATTTATTAAAAGGAGTCAGCAACCCAAGTAAGGAAACTATTTTCTTCAGAAAATATGGTTTTACAAGAAAACCCAGTATATAGTTATTTCCTGCAAAGTTCGTACAAGGATATAGAAGAGGAATTATTAGGTAAAAACACGATGCTCTTTGAATATTGAAGGCCCGTTGAAACAAGAAATTTCACTCATCTGAAAGGTGGCTATTTCTCATTGGAGGATTCATTAAAAAAAGAGGTTGGCTATTTATTTGTTAGAGCTAGTCAAATCTAATGCTAATAATTAAAGTGAAATATATCAAGGATGAGGTAACAGTGGCTATTAGTTAATAATATAATGGAATGGAATGTTCAATGGAATGAGTTGGTAGCAGAATTTAAATTAGTCATTCCCCCTCACTGTGGTTTAGGGCACGTAGAGCTACAACAAACCGTTGCTATCTTCCAGCAAAACAGTTTGTTACCTTGTGACAATAGTTAGGGCTTCGTGGAGGGTTGTTGTTCCTCGTTTAGAAAATTTTCAGAGACCACTATAGTAGAAGAACCAATTATAGACCAAATTTATTCATCTATCAGTTATCCAGCCAAAGGGAAGAAAAAGATTCAACATAAAAAGAAAGTACATAAGAGAAAGTCAAACAAAAGGGTAACCAAGGCAGAAGCTATCAGGATTTTTTCTTCTATACTAGATCTTCGATGATTGAATGTATAGAACCATGAAAATCTGAAGAATTATGTCATTCTTGGCTTATACATAGTATTTTCAAATAATAGCTACCTTTTACAGAAAATCCGGTTATTGTAAATAACCCAGTAAGTAGCTATTATATTCGGATTTTGTATAAGAAGGATAAAAGGTTTCTTTCGGGTTTTGTTATCAAAAGGATGAAACTAAATAAGGATAAATTGAATGCAACATCAATAATTATGATATTTTTTCCATGTCTCATTTAGTCAATCTATCTTTTATATCTCATTTCAGTTGGTTACTACTACACTTTTGCAAATAAAGGTCCACGAGTCTTTTTCAGTTGGCTGATTTTCCCCTCTTTTTCAACAGTCAATTCCTTGTTATCTTTCCAGATATAGGTGGTAGTTGAAGATGGTGTCTCATTACACATTTTAAGGAGATAGATCGGCATATGTGGTAGTCAAAGAAGAGTTAATCATTTCAAATTCAGTATATTTGATATCTTCTATTCTAGATGTGTTTGAAAGCTCTCAGCAGTTGCAATTTTGGTGGCAGTTTTTCCCGCAAACTAGGAGCACCTAGCCACCTCAACTCGGCCACTTCAAGCTCCATACTGCCATGTTTTGTCTTCATTTCTATTTCAACCTACTTTTTTCTTATGTTTAAGATAAGCTTCACTATCTGTGAAAGATTGTAACTAAGTCTTTAAAATAGACTTGCACTTTTTGTGGAAGATTCAACGTAACATCTTCTTGTATATATGACATGTAATGCAGGGAAGAAAGGTTCATGGGTTGTTCAACTTATGATAGACCGTGTTGTATATTTTGATTTGATAATATCCAAATGCACCCTTGAGGACTCACAAATTGTGATGTGTGTATTGTTTTCCCTACTACTTTTACATAGCTTATCTACTTTCCAGATTTATTTTAAAATATCTATCTCATGCTTTTATGAGTCTTGTGAACCTCCAAGACATATTGATCTGTTTTTGTAAGTATTGTTTCAAGCTTTCCTGATTCAGTATGAATTGAATATTGTTCATAATCATTCCTTGGAATTAGGGTAATTTTGAGGTCTAAAATGGGCCTCCTAAGGAAATTATAAAATAATAAAATAATATTTGATTACATCATCAAATTTTAGAAGGAAAAAAGAAAAAACTACTTTTTCAACTCATAATTTGAAAATATCTCCCTAAGGTTTTACTCAAATTTCAAGTGGGAATACTCGTTGGATGCAAAATTTAATTCCTCATCCAACGAATACCCATGTTGCATACTTTTGATGGACTCTTCTACATTAAAAATGAGAAATACATAAAAAAAAAAACGTGATTGTAATCACGTTTTTTCATGTATTTCTTAATTTTAGTGTAGCAGGGTCAATCAAAAGTATGCAACATGTGTACTCCTTGGATGAGAAATTATATTTTGCATCCAACTAGTAATCTCGATCGAAACTTGAGTAAAACCTTAGGGATGTAATTTGAAAATATGAATTGAAAAATTATTTTTATTATTTTATTATTTTTTAATATTTTTACTTTTTTAATCCAACAATGGTGAATAATCCCCCACGGTTGACATCATCATCTTGAATCTTATTGGTTCTTATAAATTTATTTTGGTTGCACATTTTTCTTAGGAGGCCCATTTTAGAACTCAAAATTCCCTTAATGGGTGGAGTTAAATCATGTTTCATGTGCTTATAAGCCTTCTGATATAACATGCATGTAAATTTATTTTTGTAAGTCTTGATTCATCAAGAATTCCTGATTAATGAGGTCATGTTAGTTGGGAGAATTCCTTGTAATGGGATTCTTAAATGTAGAGTGAGATTCTTGTAAGTCTTTTAAATCATTCTTTCACTATACATTTCTGATCTAGAATTCATATCACCCTTTCCTCTCAGTAGTGGGATTTTGTTTTACATAACCATTATGCATCTTCCATTATTCTAACCATCACACTACAAACTCAGTCTTTCTACCACATCATTCACCATTTCCCTCATATGTGTGAGAGATTCTTATTTTCTCAAAACCCCTTTCAGTGTGTCTAAGGTCCAACCACTTTCCAAAAAACCTAATCTGATTATACGAAAATCCCTTGAGCTTACAATGTGTTCGGTCAGGCGCTTGCCACAATCCAAGTGTTGATTCTAGCGCTAACATATTTTGGTGTGTCTGCTAAGAGACGAAGGCCTTGAAACAAAGTATTCTCCCGAGTCTTTTGTTTTTTTTCTTATGATCAATTCTTGATGGTGAACAAGAATTGGCAACTTGAAGAATATTGTGATATTTCACCTAGCGACTTCATGACAAAGAATCCAGTGGTGACCCCATAGTTTCAGAATGTCAAAAGCCTTTGCTGCCATTTATCTTAAAGGTTTTCTCCTTTAAATTTTTTGGCAATTCATGGTTTTCCTAATCCAATGCCTTCTACAGATGAATGGAAACATCGTATTTTAATATTTCAAGGAGATGAAGATGAACATCCTGCTAAGTACCTGATTGAATTTCATGTGATTATGCACTTGCTGGATGTGTTTCATGAATATGTACTCATGAAAATATTTGTGTTTTCCCTTGATGGAGATGCACGTAAATGGTTACGATCCTTACTTGTTGGTACTATTTCTTATTTAAGGGAATTTCATGAAATGTTTCAACATTATTGTAAAGGAATATATTCATATGAGTTGTTGCTTGATAACTGCAGTGAAGAATTTGAGTGTTATGTTTAGAATGATAAAGTAGATTCTTCTAGCAGTGTTATGGAAATTTTTTATGAAGAGTTTGAAAAAGGTATGGATACAGATCTGATTCATATGGATCCAATTCCTCCAAGTACTCAGGATGAAGAATATGACGAGCATGATGTTCTTCCTTTGGAACTTGATATATTTCTGCCATTTAGTTCTAATGGTTTAAGTGCCTCTAATGAGTTTTCTGTCCAATAAAGTAATCAATATCTTAAAGAAGGTTTTGTTTCCCTTAAATGTAATGAAACATATGAGTTAATGAGTTGTTGCAAGGAGGAAAAGAGCAACCCAATTTTATTTACGTAGGATATTTTAAATAACAAAAACTTGGTCTTTTATATCAGCTAGACATTCCTCATATGTTTCATGATCTGGTTGATGATTGGATGGATTCATTTTCAACAGGGGCCTCCAATATAGCAACAGTTGAAATGACACACACGGTTTATAGCAGTAAGTACAGGTTTCCAGTTCGTTTCTTGCTGCATATATTATATCCTTTGTGGGTCTTTTCAAATAGTTGCATGCAAGAGTTTCTCTTTACTGGTCAAATGATTTTATGGTTGCATTAGAAATCTAGTTATACTTGATTAGGCAAGGTTTCAACTTATTAGAAGTCAGAGAATGAATAAGCTCACCACTTGAACATTTCTTTTCAGTTTTACATTGCAGTTTGATTTTCGTATTTCAGTCATATTGAAATAAGTTTTATAAGATTGAAATATATCTTATGACTCCATTACCCAAAGGCTAGGTATGCTGGTATTTTTGAGTTAATGAGCAAAATTTTTTGTTAGAGAAATAAGGGCTGGACAACGCACTTGAACTATAGTACTCAAAGCCTCATAGGGAGGACATCATCCCTAATAGGAGCCACTGTTAGCACTGCAATTTTCAAAAAACTTCCAAGGTATGGCCATCACTGTAAGTTGTGCCTTTGATCCTCTCTTGTCTCCTAACCTATGGTTGAAGGCCCTGGAGGGTTAAAATGTATTATTTTTTTATCATTTTTTAACAAAAATCCAAAATAATTTTGAGTCCAATAGTTTGTTTGTTTCATAAAGTTGTTAGGGTAAATTTTCTTTTAATAAGTCTTTTAACTACTTTGAGTAGTTAAGGTCATGGGTATAGCTTGAGAAGTCTGATTCATTCACCATGATATTTCTATCCAACGCTAAAGAAAAAAATGTTAGAGTCATCAGTTGTTTTAGGAATAACACAAGAATAGGTACTTTTTCTAGTAAGGCAGCTATTTTCTTCACAAAATTTGGTTTTACAAGCAAACCCAGTAAGTAGCTATTTCCTACAAAATTCATACAAGGAGATAAAAAAGGCAGTACTCAGGTGAAAATATTCTGCTGTTTCAATATTGAAGGTATGCTAAAAAAAGAGGTATTACCTTGATGAAAGGTGGATATTTGTAATTGGAGGATTTATTAAAAGGAGTAAGCAACCCAAGTAAGGCGGCCATTTTCTTCAGAAAATCTGGTTTTACAAGCAAACCCAGTAAGTAGCTATTTCTTGAAAAAATCATAGAAGGTGATAAAAGAGGCATTATCAGGTAAAAAAAAACTTCTCCTTGAATATTGAAGGTCTATTGAAACAAGAAATGTCACCCATCTGAAAGGTGGCTATGTCTCATTGGAGGATTCATTAAAAAAAGAGGTTGGTTATTTATTTGCTAAAGCTAGTCAAATCTAATGCTACTAATTAAAGTGAAATATATCAAGGATGAGGTACGAGTGGTTATTATTTAATAATCTGATGGACTGAAATGTTCGGTGGAATGATTTGGAAACATAATTTAAATCATTTTGTCTTCATGTCATTCCCTCTCACCGTGGTTTAGGGCATGCAGAGCTGCAATAAATTGTTGGTATCTTCTAGCAAAACAATTTGTTACCTTGTGACAGCATTTAGGGATTTGTGGAGGGGTTATGTTCCTTGTTTAGCAAATTTTAAGAGAAAAATATAGTAGAAGAACCAACTATATCCCAACTTTATTCATCTATCAGTTCTTCAGCCAAAGGGAAGAAAAATATTCACTAGAAAAAGCAAGTACATAAGAGAAAGTTAAACAAAAGGGTAACAAAGGCAGAAGTTATCAAGATTTTTTCTTCTATACGAGATCTTTGTTGATTTTAATGTACAAAACCATGACAATCTCAAGAATCATGTCATTCTTAGATTATACACATTATTTTCAAATAATAGCTACCTTTTACAAAAAATATGGTTTTTAAAAATAACCTAATAAGTAGCTATTATTTTCGGCTTTTGTATAAGGAGGAGAAATGATGGTTTCAGGTTCTATTCTGAAAAGAATGAAACTCAATGATGATAAAGTGAATGCAACCTCAAAAATGATGATATTTTTCCAAGTGTCATTTAGTCAATCTATCTTCTAGATTTCATTTCAGTTGCTTACTCCTACACTTTTGCAAATAAAGGTCCGGGTGTCTTTTTAAGTTGTCTGATTTTCCCCTCTTTTTCAACATTCAATTCCTTGTGATCTTTCTAGATATAGGTGGTAGTTTAAGATGGTGTCTCATTACAGATCTTAGGGAGATAGATTAGCATATGTTTTAGTCAAAGCAGAGTTAATCATTTCAAATCCAGGAGATTTAATATCTTGTCTTCTAGATGTTTTTGAGAGCTATCAGCAGTTGCACTTTTGGAGGCAGTTTTTCTAGCAAATGAGGAGCACCCAACCACCTCAACTTAGCCACTTTGAACTCCACACTATCATGTTTTTTCTTCATTTCTAATTCAGCCTAATTTTTTGTTATGATTAAGATAATATTCACTATATGTGGAAGATTGTAGTTAAGTCTTTAAAAAATAATTGAACTTTTTGTGGAAGCTTTAATAGAACATCTTCTTGTATATATGATATGTAAAGCAAGGAAGAAAGGTTTGTGGGTTTCTCAACTTATGATAGACTATGTTGTATATTTTGAATTGATAATATATCCAGATTCACTCTTGAGGACTCACAAATTGTGTGATGTGTAAATTGTTTTCCCTATTAATTTTACATAACTTATCTATCTTTCTAGATTTATTTTAAAAGTTATATCTGATGCTTTTATCAGTCTTATGAACCTCCAAGACATATTGATCTATTTTTTTAATTCTTGTTTCAAGCTTTCCTGATTTATTATGAATTGAATATTGTTCATAAGCATTCATTGAGGTGGAAATAAATCATGTTTCATGTTCTTATAAGTCTTATGATCTAACATGCATTTAAATCCATTTTTTTCAGTCTCGATTCATCAAGAATTATTGATTCATGATATCTTGTTAGTTGGAAGAATTCCTTGTAATTGGATTCTTAAATGTAGAGTGAGATTCTTGTAAGTCTTTTAAATCATTCTTTCACTATATATTTTAGATCTAGAATTTGTGTCACCCCTTCCTCTTAGCAGTGGGCTTTTGTTTTACATATCCACTATTCATCTTCCATTCTTCTAACCATCAGGCTACAAACTCAATCATGCTACCACATCATGCACCAGGGCCCTCATAAATGTGAGAGATTCTTATTTGCTAAAAACCCCTTTTCAGTGTGTGTAATGTCCAACCACTTTCCAAAAAACCTAATATGATTAGAAGAAACTCCCTTGAGCTTAAGATGTGTCTGGTTAGATGCTTATCACAATCTAAGTGTTGATTCCAGTACTAACATATACAATGTTTGATAAAGAAAATTAGATTTGTGAGGATGAAGCTACTGGGTTGCCACCCCAGTCAGCTAAGATGTGAAAAATGTGATCATTGCTTACCTCATGATAAAAAGATTCCTTTGTGAGTGATTGGTGGTAAAGGTGTAACAGATGTCCATTTACCAAAAAAGAGGTACCATTTTTGTCGATGGTGTTTAAATTTATAGTACCATTATTATGGAATTCTATGATTTCATATGGCCTGATCCACTATGTCTGTAATTTCCCTGGAAAAACATGGAACCTGAATCGTATAACAACGCCAAATCGCCAATTTGAAATTATTTATTTTTAATCAATCAGTTATTACATTTAGCTCTTTGCTAATGTATAATAGTAGTGTGTTCCATAACAGATAGACATGTTTCATCCAACTCATTAAGTTGTTGTAGGTGTTGGTTTTGGGCTTTATTAATGTCCAATCTGATTTCCCTTGTAGTCTTGAGAGTCTTTATTTCAAATTTTATTGGAAAAAGGGGTTCTTTTCCAAAGACCAGATGATATGGCGAGTGACCAATAGTGTTCTTACATGTTTTCCGATAAGTCCAGAGTGCTTCAGGGAGTTTGGTTTCCCAATTTCGACTATTTTCATATATGGTTAGAATTGCTTCCAAAACCTTACTAGTGCTTTCCACTTGTCCACTTTCTCGAGGGTAATATGGGGAAGTAATTCTATGTTTGATATGATAGTTCCGAAGGGTGGTTGCAAGATTATGACCTATGAACAGGGGTCCTCCGTGTATTATTACCTCCCTTGGTAATCTCTATCGTACAAAAATTTTGAACACGAAATTAATCACTTCATCCTCTGTAGCTCTTGGTAAGGCTACTGCTTCGACCCATTTGGTTACATAATCTATGAAAACCAATAGGTACACTTTTTTATTTGATGGCGGGTTAAAGGGATGAACAAAGTCCAACGCCCATCTTTTGAATGGTTATGCCACCACTTGCAATTGTAAGGGTATTTCATCAGTTTGTCCAAGAGAACCCATTCGTTGGAAACTATTACAGGACTAAACATATGTTTTTGTGTCTCTAAATATTGTGGGCCAATAGTAGCCCATTTGAAGAACTTCATGTCCAGTTTACCGATTTGGAAAGTGTCCTCCGTAGGGTATGTCATGACATGCCCTCAGAATATCAAAAAATTCATCTTCTCGGATGCATCTTCAAATTTTAAAGTCGTAACCCATGTGGAAAAGGTAACCTTCGATCCAAGAAAAGCGTGCTCTGCGTTATAAGATCAACTTCCTCTCTTTTGGTGACAAATGTGTTGGTAGCTTTCCTACTGCCAAGTAGTTTTCCACATCAACGTACGAGGGTGTTTTTATTGTCACTGCAAACATATGCTCATCTAGAAATTGGTCATCCTCTAGCTAATGATCATCTACTTTAGGTACTTGAGATAGGAAGTCTACTACGAGATTTCATTTTCCTGGTCGATCCTTGATGGTGATATCAAATTCATTTACCAACAATAATCACTGAGTTACCCAACCATTAGTAACGGGTTTATTAGCTAAGTAACTAATGGAAGAGTGTTCAGTATACAGAAAGACTGGATAGCCTCTTATATTAATGTCGAAATTTATTAATAGCATGAATAACAGCTAAAAATTATTTTTCTGTTACTGTATAATTTAACTCTGTAGGAGTGAGGTTTTTGTTGATATAGTAAATAACATAAGGTTTTTTATCCTCTTTTTCCCTAGAACAACATCTCTTGCTGTTTCTAATGCATTTTAGGAGATATGAAAAGGTAGTTCCCAATTTGGTCCTCTTAATATTGGCACTGTTGAGACTAACTCTTTGAGGTCTGCAAATGCAACATAATAATTATCAGACCATTCAAATTCAATATTTCATGTTAAAGCGTATAAAGGTGCAGCTATTTTTGAAAAATATTATATAAACCTATGATAATACCCTGCATAACTGAGAAAACTTTGTACCTATGTTTGTGTGTGGGGTGTAGGAAATTTAAGGATTATAACAATATTGGCTGGATCCACCTGGATTCCTACAGAAAAAATGTAATGTCCTAAAACTACACCTTTAGTCATCATCATATGGAATTTTTCATTGCTTAAACACAGTTTGGTAGAGATACAACGTGTTGGCCGGATAAATCGTTCTTGCGGACAAGACCGATCTCCCTAGTGTCAGAAGACAATCTAGCAACAAACGAACAACTAAGTTTTTATTTCTCTAAATATATTTGTTTTACAAATAAATGTTATGAAGGTGTTGATCCTACCTTAGATCCAAATGCTTATTTGCAGTCGTAAAGCTTCCATTGCATCAAAATCCTTCCGTCGCAACAAGAATCCTTTTGTCGATCTGAAATCACAAACAAGAAAATATCAGTAGCACCTGTATAACGAATAATTATAAAACATACCTATCATAGTGATCAAGGAATCTATGAAATAAATGATCAAACGACAACTTATTGAAATAAACAATCGAACGACAATTTATTGAGAAAAATAGAACTTAATTGTATTAATCTTAAAATATACATAAGAACCTTACAACCTTAGCCTTGATGTTCGAAAGGCCTTCCCGGGGTCCGAAGCAGGAGTCTCCTCTACTTTGATAAGTCTTGCACTCTTCCTTCAGGAGCACAAAGAGGTATGTGATCTTTCCTCTCAAAAGCTCAGCGAAAATAAGTCTAAATCTTAACAGCACTTCAACTCAAATATTCTAAAGCTTCAACTCCTCAATCTTCCAATAGTTTTCTTAACCATAAAAACTTAACCCTTTGAGGCTACCCAATGCCTCCTTTTATAGAGAAGATGAGGAGGTTAGGATTCCACCTTTAAAGGGATAGAATCCTCCTTCAAAGGGATAGGCTCCTCACATCAAGGGATTAGTTCCTTAAGGTGTGGGATACATGCACCTTACTAAAGCGTACTCATCCCCAAAAAATATCATCTAGAACCTTCTAGAATTGACCAAAATTCAACTTTTTCAATTTAATTTTGCGCTTTTTTTATCTTACAGGGGTTCCGCAGGCATAACACTGGAAAAATGCATTCTAGAACGCAGTTCCTCTTCACATTACCTGCGTACCCTAGCCAGGAATGCAGGTAGGCTTAATATTACCTGCGTACCCAAATTTTTTGAGCTTTTTAGGGTTTTTTCTCCATGTTTCAGGGCTTGGAATGAGAAACCAAGGTTGTAAGAGTTGTAGAGGAGGTAAGTATGAGTGTCAATGAGCTGATACAGTCAGCAGAATGTCAGGGTGACATTTTTTAGTGTAACACAACGTTCGAGGACTTTTTCTAAAATTTTTAGAGCTTGATCAAAATCATCCCCAATTGAGGTAAAATCATCCATATACAATTCAAGTCCCTCATTAATCAAGTCATAAAAAATTCTCAATATTTGTCCTTGGAACATTATGGGAGAATTTCATCTAGGAAAGAAAATAATTTATTTCCACATAAATTATCAAGGACTTGGTTTATGAACGGAAGGGGAAAATGGTCTTTTTGGGTAGCCTTATTGAGCCCTCTGTTATCTACAAAATACGTCCATTTCCCATTCTTCTTGGGGACGAATACCAACAAGGAAACCCACTGACTATCTGAAATTGGGTATATGAAGTTTACATCCAACAATTTCTGCAATTCTTGTTTCACAACGTCTCTAAGGTGTGGATTGAACATCCTTTGGGGTTGTCGAATAGGGTGGGTGTCTTTCTCAATATAGACGTGATGGGTGCACAATTGTGGGTAAATACCTTTCATGTCCAAATATTCCCAGGAAAAATCATGCTTCTATTTGCAAAGAACCTCAACTAATTATTGTTGATGATGTTTTTCCAGACCAAAATTGATATTAAGGGTTTTTCCTATTTCTATTTCAATTGGAATGCTATTAGGACAACAATTGTTGGAATGTGATTGTCATTTAAATTTTCTAAGGGGTCTCCTTGTGCATCATTGTCAAGCAAATATTTTAGCATTTGGCATGTCAGGTTTCCAATAACAACTGGTTTATTGATGAAGCTGTTGATTACATCATCCTCTAATTGTTTTTTAAGTCCAAGGGATTCATCTAGGGAAACCGGTGAATGCACATTTTATTCTTGATACCTAGGAGGGGTTAACTGGAAGTTTACAACAGGTGTACTTGGCTTAGATGGAGGATACATAATAAGGTTTTTAATGATGTTTCCCTCTTTAAATTGACATATTTCCATCTTGACATCTTATATATGCATATTCTATTGCTAACCATGGTCTTCCTAGTATTAGCAAATGTCCATCTAGTATACTTCTTGGATTGATGACTAGGAAATCTACAGGATATTCCCAAGACTCTAAAGAGACCGTGATGTCTTCTAGGGTTACTTCAGGTTTTACCACTAATCTATCAGCTAATTCTAGCAGGGTTTAGGTTGGTTTTAAACCCGTGATACCCAAGATATTACAAGTCTAATAAGTCAGCAGATTAATGGCTGCTCCTAAATCTACCAGTGTGTTTGGTAAAGTGTAGCCATGTATTTGGAAGATTAAGACCAAACTCCCTAGATTTTCATATTTAATAGGAATATAATGAGGTTAGAGAGTGTTCCCATACCATGAATTGTGGGTGAATCTTTTGTTTTTCTCCCAGGATTTTTCCCACAAAACTCTTTGATTTTTTTGTAATAGATCAAGATATCTCGTATAGCTTGCAAAAGTGGAATATTTATAAACACGCTTTTCAACTCCCCTACAATATCCAACTCTGGGTAAGTTTATAGTTTAATTATCATGAGTCTTTTAGGAAATGAAGCAGAGGTGGCTATTATTTTCTTAGATTTTTTTTGATCGACTATGTTTTCTGTTGGTTTCGTTTCTGTGCTAACTACAGTCGAAGGGTTTTTCATCGTCTATTCTTATTTACTATTTTCTTGAATGTTGAAATTTTCTTCTAGAGAAATAATGCGTCCAGATGTCAGCCGGAGCTCATTACATACCAAAGGATTTAGTTCATAGAACGAATTTTCAATGATTTACACATACTAGACATGTATATTATTTGGGTTAGGATTCGGCTGAGACAGAAGTTGGGGATACATGGGAGGTTGAGGATTAGGAGGTATATAGAATGGAGCTGGAAATGTGGGTTGATATTAAGGGATCAGGCCCAGGGGTATATTTACAAACCACACAGGACATTACCAGTTTGGAGGCCACATTGAGTTTTGTGCAGGTGTATTTGAACATTGTGAGTGATAAGAGTTAGTGACTATATTTTTCATAAATTTTTGGTTCATCCATGGTGAAGTCGGATATGAATGGGATTTATAGGCAGAGTTAAAGAGTGATTGTGCCTGCCATGCATTTCCAGGATTCTTTTGTTGTATGTGTTGTAAAAAATAAAATGAGGATGGGTCTTGCGTCATACCTGAAGGATGTGATTTCCATTGTAGATATTGAGCCATTAGGTATACAGGTTTTGTTTCCTCCTCAGCTTCCTTAAGAACAACTTTTAATCTTGGAAGCCATGTACATTGACCCATTGAATTCTCTTTAGTGTAAATAGCGTAGGTACGAACCATGTCCATCGTGCATTCCCTCTCCATGTGTTTCTTTCAGAATTGTGGAAAGCATATGGTTAATGATCCTTTTGACTCAGCTTTCTTTTTTTATCTTGCAAAACATCTAATTTTTTAGCCAGTGTGCCCAAAATATCAGTTTTAAAGTCTTCTAAAAGATTACCAATTTCTGTGCACGTTACACCTCCTCTAGTAGTTTTGTTGATTCTGGTGAGGGGATCTCATACTCTATATCTAGCTCGTGTACTACCATGTGAACACCTGATACAAAAATTAGCAATTTTTTCATATTATTCCTCATAAATATCACATTTACCCATTAAATTTTACGTTTCTATCCACTCATATTTCATGCCTTTTATCAACGCACCCTTCAATACTTATTTTGGTAAGGTATTCTATGGGGATCTTTATAAGTTGTACTAAAATCTCTCAATATACTCCTCCAAAGTTTCATTGTATTTCGCAGTAATTTTAAATATTTCATCTTTTAGATCCTTGGATTGACAGTAATATTGATATTTTGTAAGAAAGGAAATTTTCATTGCATCCTAGGAATCGATAGTGCCCCTTCCTAAGCCCATAAACCATTTTAATGCTACCCCTTTCAAATTATAAGGGAAAAAATTCAATCTTTGTGGATCGTTTGGGTAATCATACCCGCTACACAAGACATAAAATTCAAATAAGAAGGCATCTTAGTCCTTTGAAGTCATCCCATGGAAAATTGGAATATTTTTGAAGGGATGGCCTTCATCGAGTCATTGGTCATTGGATCGACAATAGGATATTATAATTTCGAGGTATGGTTTTGTTGTGCCTAAGTTTCCATGTGATCGAAGATCTACCAATAATTTTCAGGAATTTCTTGGTCATGAGGTATTAATCAAGTGGGGGAATTATGGATATTAATCAACTCCCTAGGTGGTTTCACTACACTGCCTAAGTCTAGAATTTTTGGTGTCTTTCCTTCTATCAAGATCAACAGAGATATAGGTCTTGAGGATTTTGGATATGCTCCAATAGTTTCTCCTTCTCCTTCTTTTAAATTGCAAGAATTACCCTCTTGTGAAGGCCTAGAATTTCGAACAAATGTGCTTTGAAAGCTTTGCTCAGATCCTTCAACTTTACTGTGAATCTCAGCGTGAGCTATAGTTGGTGATTCTTATGCTCGAGGGATTGCTGTAGAGCCCTTCCCATATGTTGTTTGGGGTCCTACTGATGCTTGAGACTCAGATTTTCAGCTAATTTTGTCAATAAAGGTCGTTCTCCAAGGGCTCACCGGTCCCCGATTTTTTGTGGTTTTTGGTGTTGATTATTATTATATTACCATTTGATTCTTTTTCATAGTCATACACAATTATGCTAACTCTTTACTACACATTAATAATTGAAATTGTGAAAGGGATTAAATACATGCTTACATTAATTGGAAAAGAAGAAGTTATATACACAATTGCATCACTACTTTAAATGGGAAACGAAAAACTGAATACATGTTCTACTGAAAATCATGATAGAGAAAAAAAATAGATACATGCTTATGTAGCCTAATATCATCAACTGAAAGTGGGCACTGGGGGTAAGATTTTCATAGGTTCTTACCCTCCGTCTTTAATATTTGGCCTTTCAAAGACACAAATTTTAATTTGACATCCTCCCCGGAAATAACGCCAAAATGTTGGGCACTAAGGTGACTTTTGAAAATCGATCTCAATCCTATCTCGTTTAATTGATCCTCCTAGGATTCATATGCGATTTCAAGGCTATCGGAGAATTATATGAAATCATAAAGTCTTAAGCTATGGAAAAGTGCACAATAACTACTATTTAGATCATTACCATTGTATAAATAATAACAATGCACCATTACTCTACAGTTACAATCATGATAAAAGAAACTATTCTAACTCACAATTACCTTGATCTATTTCTCAATAAATCTAATGTGCGAGCGAAAAACTGTTTTCCACAAAAAAGCTATAAAATCATTAATCATGCATTCACATTCACATTTGTGTAATACTATTTGATCAACAACTTTGGAAAACACTCAACAACATTTAAGATGCATAATTTAATTGATCACTTACGAAAATTTCAAAAGTAAATAAAATATAATACAACTAATGCAAATTATAGAAAGGTAATCTGGCTATCAATGATACATAATAGACTGTGAAACCTCTGGTGACTGGGTCCATGATCTCCACAAGTACTTCCTAGAAAAAGTCAATCCAAAAGACGAAAATGAAATCTCATTCAACTTCATTACTCAAATTGTCTTACAGAATAACCCAAAAAGGTTTAACTCAGATTGCAGTCTGTAATGTATAGTAAATTAATAAATTGGAACATTAGCATTGGTCAAACAACATTTCCCTTTTATTTTACTATCTTATATATTACATCTTGAAAATTGAATGTAGAGCTATCTTGAGAATCAAAAGATTCTCACAATTTCTCCTTCAACCATAAAATCTTCATATAGTATCGTTCAGTTTCCCATTGCCTTCGTTTTCCAACTACGCCCTAGACATTGAGTTGTGACCGCTATTAATATGACATTGGCTTACTCAGTATCTTTCTCGGATATCTTAAGGAACAATAGTCATTCCTTTAGGCTGATTTTCATAAAGATTTACCCAAATTATAACCTTTTTTATATCAAAAAAACTTATATTAACTATCTCATTCTCGACTTACTTTTATCATTCTTTTCTCTTGAATTATTACAAGTTAAGGATAAAATTTCCTAGAAATCTAACAATTAATAAGGAAATAAGGAAGGAAATTACACCTTTTTCCTGGCCCAATAGTTACCTCTAGCTGAATGGTGGTATAACACTATATAAATTTCTTGTATATTAAATATGTTAATTGTAATTTGCTTAAAAAAAAGAGTTGAATCTAATCTACCAATTGTGGAAACAATAAACGATCATGAAATAATGAAGGATAGAAGAAAAATAATTCAATCAATAAATTACACAATGATTTCCTAGGGAAAGCCACAGTTAAAAATGCTTCTATAAGTATATTGCATTAGTAAGAAAATATGAAAAGATCACAATTCTTTTCTCATGCATGTGCAACCTCTACACTATCTCTATCTATCTCACTCTTTCCATACAAGCCTAGGCCAATACTTAACCGAATTGTCACTTTCCTAAGTCCCTAGTTCCTTGCACTGTTTCCTTTGGAATTATCCCCCAATTAATTAGGGAAATCCCCATCCAATATTATGCAATCCATCATAGGCCATCCTCTGACTACGTGAACTACATCTACAATTTGGATGATTATACAACTGATAGTACGCTTCCCTTCAACTCCAATATCAACTGGGTAATGCTTAGATCACACATACATGAGTTATCTATGGCTGATTTATCAGTTATCTATTTGATCACCGAGTTTGGTTGAAGTTTCACATCCACACTTTTACATTCCACTAATTCCTCCATCAATTGGAACTACTTAAACTTAAACTTAGATAAAATGAATTAATTAATTGCAACACATAATAAACTCAACTAGGGCTCCGTAAACGTAGGAACCACTCTACATGACTCAAGTTAGACCTTCAACTTGAATTAATGAACAAACTAAGTCAAATTACTTACTTAAATTCTACAAGTTTTGATGAGATGTGTAGTTACAATTTTATTCTAATTTAATTCAAGGGAAAATTAAATTAGAATCTTTCTTGGGGACATTTTCAATGCTCCCTCTCTGTAAGAAAAGGATTATCAGATACCTCGATCATGCCTCTATGGAACTCGAATTTTCCTCTAGATAGTGACTTCGTCAATATGTCTACATCATGTTCCGCTGTATGAATGTACTCTGACATCATGATCCACCTCTGCACACAATCTCTAAGATGGTGGTACCAGATGTCAACATGCTTGGACCTCTGATGAAAGATTGGATTCACTGAGAGTTTCATACAACTCTGTCTGTTATAGTAAATCACTATAAGATACATCTACTCACCAAATAATCCAACACAAATCTTCCTCATCTAGATAGCCTCACAAGATACTTGGCTAGAAAACATGTACTCTGTTTCTCCTGAATTGAGTGAAATTGATCTCTACTTCCTGTTATACCGAGAAATTTTTGATGAGCCAATATTGAATATTCCTCCCGATGTGATCTTCCTGTGTGATGGAATCCCTGTCCAATATGCGTCTATGAAGCATTACCACATCACACCCTCTGTACCAAAGACCAAATTGAGTAGTTCCTCTGAGGTATCTCAACACATTATTGCCTGCATTCTAATAGATCTTGGTATGCTTAACCATTTCTTGACTAAGTTGTTTAATTTCACAACACATGTATGGTTGTGTGTTTAGAAAGTACATAAGTGAACCCACAATATGCATGCAAATGGTATCTTCTACCACTTCACTTGAAGTAGCATCTTCCTTCCTCTAATTCCTTAGTAAAGGAGTCTCCATGGGTTTTCTTCTATCCATGTGAAACTTCTTCAATATCTTGTTGGCATACTTTCCCTAAGAGACAAACAGTTCCCCATCTCCTTGCCAAAGTTCCAAACCAAGGAAATAATATATGATCCCCATGTCTTTCATTTGGAATTATCTTTCCAAATCTTATTTGCAATATTTTATCATCTTCTCATCACTTGTTAGAATTAAATCATCGACATATAATACTATAATAAATAATTTATCCTCAACCACAATATGGTAAAGTTTTGCATCTATTTCACTTTTGGTGAAGCCCAAACTATTGAAATAGTTTTCTATCTTGGTGTACCAAGCACAAGATATTTATTTCAATCCATAAAATTCTCACTTCAGTTTTCACACTTGTGACTCTCTATCCAACATCTGAGATCCTTCTGACTCCTCTATGTACACCTTTTCCTCAATAACTACATTCAAGAAAATTGTCTTCACATCCATCTGATGTATCTTCTATCCTATCTGTGATGAAAGTGATAGAATAGATTTGATTTAAGATTACGTTTCCACTGGAGCAAAGGTATTCTCATAATCAATTCCCTCCACCTGAGAGAACCCCTTGGCCACAAATTTGGGCTTATGTTTCTAGACACTCCCATATGTTGCTTGCTTCACCTTGTAGATCCACTTGGATCCTACAACTGACTTGTCATCTAGCCTCACGATAACTTCCCAAGCCCTATTCCTGATAATGGAATCATATTCCTGTACCATGGCATCAACCCATACTATTTGTTTCATTGCTTCCTCGAATGAGAATAACTCAATCTCTACACTCTCACTCATAAGATCCATGTAGCCAGTGTATCGATATGTTGACCTCCTCTTCTTGTGTTTTGATGTGGGTGCGCCCACATTCTCTCTAGCATCATGTATCTATTTTTCAGTCTCTTTGGTGCATTTCCTTACATCTTTGGATGTATCTACATGAGTGGGTGCTTCCAAACTCTTCTCCTCTTCTTGTGGCTTCTCCACAACATTCTAAGGTTCTTATTTTGGAGCTAAAGGCTCCTCATCTGCATGTAACTGAAGCTCCCTCTCAAGGGAACATATCATGGAATTCTCTTCATCGAATTTCACATCTCTATGAATAACTTCCATCATGTGGGATGGAAGGTACACTAGATAGTTGTGAGGTGTATCAGTGTACCCCAAAAATATGCACAACTCAATTGTTGGTTCTAACTTTTTCCATGCATCTTTGGAAACATGATAGTAAAATAATGAACCAAATATTTTGAAGTGAGCCACATCTGGTTTCTTACTTTAAAAACCTTCTTCTTTTGTACTCATCTCGAGAATATGACGAGGACTCATGTTCTGCACATATACCACTGATTTTCATGCCTCAGTCCATTAGTGAAACTGTAGGCCCTGATCATGCAACATTTTTCGTGCCACTGCCACATTACTTATGTTATTTACTTCTACAACCCCATTCTGTTGTGGGTTATGGGGTGGTATTATCTTCCATTTAATTCATTCTAATGCACAAAATTTCTTGAACTCATTCGACAGTTATTCTCCAGTGTTATCTCTCCTAAGAGCCTTCACTTCCGTGCTTGTCTCTTTCTCAACAAGTGCTTTAAATTCACAAAATTTTAAGAATGCCTAGTCTTTCTTCTACATTAAGAATATCCAACACATACGCAAGAAATCATATGCAAATATCACATAATACATGTGCTTGGCCATGGAGGTTGTCAAGAATAATCCACACACATCTGAGTGAACTCTTTCAAGGATCACTTGAGCTGGACTGCCCGTATTATGAAAGGTGGCTTTGGTTTACTTCCCTAATGTACACCCTTTGCATGTATCACGCTACTCTAGTGGACCCTTGGGAAGTCCTATAGAATTATACTACATGATCTTTAAAGCTCCATGGTGCAAATGGCCAAGTTGCCTATGCCATAATTCACCAATGTCTTGGATCTACACCTTCTCTTATTTCGTGCTCAAAGCAACACATTATTCTACATCCAATTTGTAGAGGTTCTTCACCCCAACCCCGATCCGCTTCACCTATCCCATGGCTATGTGATGAAGGAAATACTTTCCTTTGCTAAATATTACATCATAGTTACAGTCTTCCAACATAGTAACTGAAACTAAATTCTTATTCAGACCCGAAACATACATGACATATTTCAATGTGAGAGGATCACTAGACTTCATCTCAAAATTAAAAATATTGATGTCTTTCACACTGTACCTTCCATCATCTCCCATATTGATGCACATATGGAGGTCCTTCTCCTCCAACATGTTGAATAATTTTTATTTTTTTATCATATCGAATGAGGCTCTACTATCCAGGTACCACACACTACCCATCACTATTTCACCATGCATGCGATGAGGGTTAAATCCAACTCGAATTGTGAAGCAAGAGCTTCACTTGCTACTCCTCCTGAGTGCTTCTTTCTAGTATTTTGTGTGGACACTTCATGGCATAATGTCCCATCTCATGACAATGAAAAAATTTAATATTTGACAAGTCCTTCTTCTTGCCCGCCTAAATAGTATATTATATGGAATGGAATTTATTCCCTTTCCCTTTCTTTTCCTTTCCATCCAAGGAAAATTTATCCTCATAATCATGCTTGGGTGAGTATCCATCTCTGGAGTTCCATCTTATATCTTCTTTCACCAAGTTGGAACACAAACACTCCCACTTTGGTAGTTTCTCCCTTCCATTACCGAATCTTGGTAGTTGTGCCAGTTCTTGGGAAGGCCTAGAAGTGCTAGGCTAACCAGATCTTCCTCATCAGTTGTTACACCAACACTCCCAAGCTCATCCTGACATTGGGTGAACTTGGTCAAGTACTTTGGTATTGTGTCACCCTTTTCTATCTTGATCATTGTGAAGCTTGTCCTTCAGTTCCAGCTTCCTATGGTCACTTCTATTTTGAAACAAGTTTTTGAAGCGCTTCCACATTGCATATGGAGTTTCCTTCCTATGGAGGTTTGGGACAATATGATATCGAACTCCTTCCAACAATATCCTTCTTGATTTTTCCACACATTTCTTCCAGTGCACCAGATCTAGAGCATCAGTTGTTGGAGGCTTATGAATATCACTCTCTATGAATTACTTCAACCCTTATCTTCCAAAAGTCCCTACATCCTGTCCTTCCAAGGTATGTAATTATAGCTTCCCTCAATGGCATACTTAATTCTCAATCTATAGAACAATATCCTTCTAACCTTGAAGAATGATATTTAAAATTCGATTAACCTGCAAACAAAAAATCATATTATTCTCTTCTATAGTGATTTCAACTTCCATCCATGTATGAATTCCTTGTAGATTCAAAATACCAATTGTAATTTTCTTAAAAATATACTTTAATATACTCTACTAATTACGGAAACAATAAATGACCATGAAATCATGAAGCATACAAGAGAAATAATTCAGTCAACACATTACATAATGATTTCCCGGGGAAAGCCACAACTAAAAACCTCACTATATTTATACTGAATTAGTAAGAAAATATGAGAATATTAGAATGTTTTGCTCATGATCGAGCAACCTCTGCACTATCTTTATATGTATCACTCCTTCCCAGAAAATCTTAGGCCAATAATTAACCAAATTTTTTCTTTTCCAAGTCCCTATTTCCTTGCATCGTTTCCTTCGGAATTATCCCCCTATTAATCAGGAAAATTCCCATCAAATTCTATGAAATCTATCATAGGCCTTCCTTTCACTGCATGCACCACCTATACAATTTGGATGGTTATACAACTGATAGTAAATTGCCCATGAACTCAAATCTCAACTGGGTAACTCTCAGATCACACATGCATGAGTTGTTTATGGATTATTATCATTTACCTGTTTGATCACTGAGTGTGGTTGAAGTTCCACTTCCACACTTTCACATTCCACTAGTTCCTTGAACAATTGGAACTAGTTAAACTGAATTTAACTCAGATAAATTGAATTAATTAATTACAACTCAAAATAAACTCAACCAGGGATCGTAAAAAAAAGGAACCACTCTACATGACTCAAGTTACACCCTCAACTTGAATCAACTGAACCAATGAGGTAAAACTAACTTAGTTAAATCATACAAGTTGTCACGAGATGTCGAATCACAATTTTATTCTAATTTTATTCAGGGGAAAATTATACTAGAATATTTCTTGGTGACTTTTTCTACAAACACTTCCTTCCATACTGCAGCCAAAATGACCCCATTTATGGAACTTTATGGAAATCATCCACTGTCGATCACATCATATTTAAGAGAAAATTCTAAGTCTCAAGAAATGGAGGATCTCATTGAGCATCAATAACGAGTTCTCCATCGATTAAAGGAGATTACCTCACTGAAGCGCAAAATCAAATGACATAATAGGGAGATCAACATCACAGTGAAATAAGTTTTGATATAGGCAGATGGGTATTTTCACAACTACAACCATATAAATAAATTCACCTCAATAAATCTAAGAAGGATGATAAATTATCACAAAATTACGATAATCCTTACAAGGTGTTGCAAAATATTGGTACTATGGCATATAAATTGGAGTCACCTACATCTTCCCAAGAACACCCAATTTTTCATGTTTCATGCTTAAATAAGGTTATTGGTAACAAGCTTCGAGTTCAAGCAATATTGATAGAACTTGACGAAGAAGGAAAAATCATATTGGATCCAGAATCAGTCACAGAAACAGGAACCCGATAGCTAAGGAATCGATCAATTTTAGAGCATCTCATTAAGTGGAAGAACTTACATACTGAAGATTTCACATGGGAGGATGCGAATTTTATATAGATGCATACAAAAGTACTCGAGTCTTGAGTATAACAATTTTTTGAAGGAGAGGGGCATGTTAGGTCCCTATAATACTAGTGTTGCCCCCTTATTTCTATTGTTAGTGTATCCCCTATTGTTATTGTTCTAGTCCATAAAAGCCCACTATTTTTATTATTGTTATGTAGGCTATGATTATATTGTGACCCCTTAGAATCCTACATATACCAAGGAGGTATTTTAATTTGTATCTTCCAATAAATTTTCATTTATGTAATTTAAAGAGGGTTTCCCCCTCGAGGAGGATAATTTTTAGGTCGTTGATCTATCTTTTATTTTATTTTGTGAGCTGGTTTCATAACAATCACCGAGTAAATTTGAGTCACTAAACCCCCAAAACTATGTTTTTGTCATGAATATTGGTCATAAAGAATTAATTTTTGAGGATATAGTTCCCCTTTGTCAAGCTCATCTTGGGGATCATCCTATTTCACTACATGAATTTGTTCCTCGGTATGGCGATGGAGAACCCCTCAAAGTCCTTGGTGGCTAGCCCTCACTTTGCTACATGGTCATATTTAATAAAATTGTGGGAGTCCCCTCTATCAACAAAAACTATCACCCTATACCCTTGTATAGTTCCTCAAATCCCGTGAGTGAGATATGAACAAATCCCTATGAGTGGAAATGATGTTGCTCTTTTTACCTTTTTGGGGATACTCAACTTCCATCTCCCTAAGCTCCTCACGTGGCTTCTATTGTTCATCCTCCTCACTCTGACTATCAGAGAACACCTTGATATAGTGTGATTTCCGCATTTTTGTACATTGGTGCCTAAATTCCCAAGGATTCTGGCAAGTGAAACATAGCTTCCTCCTCCTGAGGTCTCTCCTAGTCTCCTCATCAAGCTATTTTCTCCCTCCCCACTCCATTTGAGGAGGTTTGACATCCTTTCCCCTGGGAGTAAATATGGGTTTAGAAGGAGCTTTTTTTTTTTGGAATTACATCCTACAAATATCAAGTTCTCCTAACTGAATCATGTAGTGAAGTGGGCCTATAAAATATCATAAGCACATATAGGAGCTCCACTCAACCCTTCAAAAATAGAATGATCCTCTTGGATTATGATAAGTCCGGAACCATCACTGATAGCCTTGGGAATTCTTCTATACAATGCTCTAGGTTACTAATATGCGTAAGCTTGGTTAGTTCCCAAAAATACATTTTGGTATCTTTTTGTGCAAAAAACTCAACCACCCCTCTGTGAAAATTCCTCATATGAAGTAACATTAGCATTCCCTATGTTTAATAGGTCATGGTACTACCAATTGTGTGCCCCTCCTTCCAAATGTAGGGTGTCCAATTTGAGAGTATCGACCTCTGCCACTTGGTTTAGCTAGAAATAAGTATCAATTTTTTCAATCCATGCCCTTAGAGTGCATTTGGTAAAGCCATAAACTCTAGGAAGTGTAAGTTTCCAACATTTCATTGGAAATCAGAGCCTTATGTAGGTGAAATTCATGTCCCTCTTCCCTTTTTTCCACCATTCAACAAGAAAATTATTTAAAAGATATTGCATCCTGAAAACCCCCCTCTATGGACCAGTATTCCCTATAACATTAGCCCAATGGCATGTCCTCATGCTCGATGGATTCTAACGAGTTGATTGATAGGAAAATAGCCCTAATGGGCCATGATACTCCACTACAGATGTGACCGTTGATTTGAGGGTTTGTAATGGAAATATTTTGAGATGTTTCTATCCCCTCACTAATAGATGATTCTCCATTGAGGCCCTTGCCCCCGTTCTATCGCCTCATTTCCTAAACCTTCTCTTTCTTCCCTTTATCTAAATAATTCACATCATTTAGAAGGCTATGAAATTATTCCTCCTCCCTATATAACCCTATTGTATCGATCTATTTTGATGTAGTATTTATCTCTTCTCTACGCATTGTAGAATCTTGCTCTAGATTAATTTGCAGCTCTCATTTATTTTTGTGCCCTTGTCTTCTATATGTCACATTATAGAATTTATTTGGGTTGGTAGGTGTTGACACCATAATTGGAAAATACCATGCTCTAATACCACTGTAATGTACGAACACTAAAATTTGCATAAATTTTCTTCCAAATTTAAACTTTTTCCATTGAATACTTTTAACAAATAGTTGGCATGCAAGAATTATGTCACACACTTAGATGAATATTATTAGCAAACACTTTCATAAATAAATAAATAAAATTGAGAAAAATATGGAACATTAAAACAACTAATAAATAAAATCACCATAATTCTCCTCAAAGCATGTACATCATTTATTAATTGGAAAATTCTTCATACAAGTGTTGAAATGATGCAACCTAGGAATTTTCCAACCAATTTGGCCTTCCTGGAAATTATTACGACTTCACAAATAAAGAAATTGAACCCTCCTTTAGCCTTACACCACTTCTCCCTTCAAGGAAAAAGAAACCAACCCTCTTCAAGGTACAAACTCGACCTCCTTAGAAAATATGGAAAATCAACTCAGCCCCTTGGTGTTATCACTCTCCCCAACTTCCCAAGGCTGACAGAAGGTTTGGAGAAAGGTAAAAACATACCAAACTTTAGGCTAGGTAGCTAGCCCTACCCGGACCAGAGAGGGCTCTCTCTTTGTCACTTTTAGCAGTCAAATGAATGGCTAATTATATAATGATTTTAATATAGGTATGTAAGATTAATAAATTGAATTTTTTTGATGTTTTGAATGCTGGATAGAAAATTCTGTGAATGTACTCTATATAAGGTTTTTAGGTCTGAACTTAAAGGTTAACCTGAAGAGAATGTTTGAGGCAAGATAGGTAGTTTGAAAGCATATAATAATTCATTGAGTATAGGTTGAAAATGGAGGAGATTTTTAATGAGCACTGAGGTGAATTCATTCAGTTTAGAAGCAAATAAACATAATATGGTGAATCTTGTCTAAAACAGAGCATGCATAAACATGAATTCTACTCTCAAACTTACAAGATAAACATATATGAATAATAATAAATGGTATTAAGCATTAAATTATAAACATACACGAGAAAAAAATATTATCCAAAGCATACCACAAGCATCTCAACACAATTCCTACAAATTTGTCTCTGATTTCATTCCACAAGCTGATTACAAGAGCTCCACTACAATATGAGACTATCCAACCCAACAAAAAACTAAAGAGAATATAATTATAGAAAATATAGAGTATGACACCTCTTCAGGTCGAAATACCATCCAAAATTGATTATAAATGCAAAATATGAGTCGTTTCCTAGTTTCTAGGGAGGTTAGACACCATCCCCTAAATTTTAGCTATAAACTAGGAGTCTTTCTCCCTTACATTAATTACATAGTCCATCATGATAGGAAGCCAAAAATAACCCAATAAATCTAATGAAAACTCATAGGAAAACATTGCCTCGAATTTGTGACCATTTCTAAGCTTGACAAGTGTCTTGAGGAATCCAATGCTAATTTGTGACAATTCTGACAAAAGATTAAACAAACAATTTGCAGAATGGTAAAAAAACTTTGGAGGAACGTTTGAGGCAATTTGATAAGTCCAAATACACTTTTTAAAGAATTTTCAACTATACCTATGTGTCTAGCTTCCAAAACATCTTGAATTTTGCAAAATTACCCATGGGAAGGCCTTCAAAAGTTCATTCTCCCAAGGTTACTCCAAAAGCATTCCAAAAGCATAACAAAGCCCTTTGAGAGGGATTTTTGAGTTATTCCCAAAGTATTTTGGGGCTTCAAGTGCTATGGATGGAAATATTATGATGTCTGCTAAAAAGTGGAGCCATTAAGCACTGCAAAGCCCTATTCCAAATCCCTGAAAAGTTGATTTGAAGAAAACTTATCTAGAATTGTAGAAAATGACCTAGAGAAAGTGTATTGTTGGCATTTATCTCTAACCATAACACTTGTGCATAATCTGAAGGATTTTTTTTCTATTTGGCCTATTAGTGACAAAAACCGCTCAATTTTGTAAAATTCATCTCCATGACTTCATAAACTGATTTTGAAGCCAAAATTTCTATGTATGCAATGTAAACCCTGACAAATCACCATGAAGCTCTAAAAATGATGCCATGGGTCTAAGTTGGTTCAAGCTTGATATGTTGACATCCCTTGTATATCTTCATATCACTCTCCATCTTATTTATCATTGAAAGGATGAAAACCCTAGTGTTTTGGTGGAATGAGTGAATGAATGGAAATATGGAAAAACAAAGTGTAGGAAAGTGTGAGTTTAGTGGATGAAATGAAGGGTCTTGAAGCTTAGAAAAATTCTAGAAAAAATTGAGTAGGTTGTGTTGTGTGTTAGGTTCAAGTTGTAGATGCAATGAGGGATAATGAGTGTGATGAAGGTGTCAAAATGCCTAAAAGACAAGAAATTCCCAATTTTTACTGTGAGAATTGCTTGTGAAATAGTAGGGTAAGTTGGTAAGATGAAATGGGGGTCATGGGGTTAAGTAAAAAATTTTAAAAAAATTAAGCAGAAATGGTAGTATCTTAACTCCATAATGAAAGTGTAATGGAGATAAATGAGTAAGTTTAGGGTGTTCAAAACCTCAAAACACAGGAAATTCTCAGTTTTAGACTATGAGAATAACTAGTGAAAAAGTGTTTTTGGTGTTTTAGGGCCACGGATCTAATTAATTTTTTTTGATAAAAATTCAGTGAGGAGTATGGAACCTTAGCTCCATAGTGAAATTGTAATGAGGGAAAATGGATGGGTGTAAGGTAGTCAAAACCTCAAAACACAATCAATGCCAAGTTTTCTTGTTTTCGTTGTGGGAAAGGATTGAGTTAGGGTTTGACTATATAAAACATGTTAGGGGTAGTGGTGTAGGTGATAGGAGTATGGGGATAATACATATGGGATGTATGGATATAATTTATGTGATGGTGTATGGTTCTAGGTCAAAGGGATAAGTTAAGGTTTGTCATAATAATTGTTTTTATGTATGGACAGTGAACAATATGGAGGAAATATTAAAAGAGCATGAAATGATTTCAAGACTTCAAAATTTGACCAAACACCAACATGAGAATGGATACTTACCTTGCATGAGGCTAAAAAAAGTAAAGGCGCTGAGCTTTAAGTTGATTTGGCGGTTTCCGAAGCCAAAAGCCACAAACTTCTTCTTTTCTAGAAGCATAACAACATTGGTAAAAGCATAACACTAAGGCACATAAGCGTAACTGATCTGGATTTATGTAGGAACGTAATAGAAAACACATATAACCAAAAATACAAATATTTAGTGGAAATAACAGTTCATTTCATTAATATCAAAGAAATGAAATTTTATTACAAACAAAATGGAAATAAAATAGCTAGGGTGCTGGTAGCGAATCTCTGAGAAGAGATGCGGAAGCTATAGACCTATTGTTGAGGAATTAAATCCCCTCTGCGGACAAAGGCGATCCCTACTAGCCCAGCAGGGGTCTAGCAACAATCATCAAATATTACAGCGCAAGTTCATAGTTACAGATAAAATACCAAAGATGGAGGCCTACCTTGAGTCCAATGCTATGATCCGTAGAAGAGAGCGTTCCCGTTCCTCAGCCTCGGCAGATCATAATCCATCCACGATCTCCGCGGATGGACACCTGCACATGCAAGAAACAACACTAATACAAGCATAAAATCTAGAATACGCAACTAGATATCAGTCAGAAAGGATATAACTCATATTGACATAAGTGAAAACAGAGTGGAACCATAACCATAATCATTCATTAAATAATAATCGAAAGAGAGTACAACCAATGTTCTGACGTTGTGATCTCCTTCGGAAGGGTCCCCAGTCGTTCACGTCTCGCAAAGCTCGCCAGAGAAAGGGCAAACCTCTGTTGAGTCTCTCGACGATAGTCTCCTTACTTGAGTCAGCCTTAAGGGAAGAAAGACGGCTCTTACATCACAAAGGCTCTTGGGAATTTGGAGATTAAAAGCTTAGGCACTTCAAGACTAGCTTGCAATGGCAAGAGGCAAGCTTTTATAGATGGGGAAGGATGGATTTGGGATCCCTATTATTGTGGAATTGGCCCTATCATGAAGGAAGGTTCCATGAAAGGTGGCAAACCACTTCCCTTCCATAGAACTCTCGTAGCTAAACCTCCCAACTCAAGATAGGAAATGGTTTCTGAGTTGGTTGAAACACAACTTCCGCAATATTTATTTAAAAAACACTCCTTAAATTGGCTGGCACGACTGCTGCTCTGGGACAGAGCGCCAGTTGGCGTGGCCTCTTCGCAGGATTTTCCCCATTGGCGCGAGTGATGAACTGTCTGCCCGCGCCAATGCAAAAGGAGATGTTTTCATGATTCTTTGCAAGGAGATGACTTTAGGGCAATTGAAGATCATGTTTAGAAGAATGCAATGATGATGGTTTCAAGGCATGACATTGCTCACAGGTCACATAATGGGTCCTCCATTGTGTGGGACGGGGAATGGTAGGGATGGTGACAAATTAGTGTGTAACAAATGCCCCCTAAAGTATGAGGCCCGAGAGAGAGAGGGGTGAAATGCTTTACGAAAAAATGTTCAATTGAAGCCCCACCATCAGAAAACCTGCGTAGAAGAATACAACTGATATCTCAAGTACATGATGTATATATGGTATGGGCGCAGCCATCCGAAACAGAGTACACTATAATCCGGATCCAGGGTATGGGCGCAACCATCCAGCAAGGATCAAATAAATAGACTCAGGCATGGTCGTAGCCATCCAATCAGTGAGTCATGTACAAAATGATAATAATCCACAATCGCAGCCTGGATTACAACAGACACAATCCAGGGTCTTGCGCTCCATCTCGATCCAAATAAAGTACAAGTTCAAGTATGCGAATATGTGAGCTGAAGTCGAACATGAAAGAACATCGTCTGATTACCATCCAATGATGAGAGCTGTTAATAGACGCGAGAGGAACCACCAATAATGACAATGGCCCTCAAGGTACTATAGGTACAATCTACGGTGTGTGAATCAATGAGGTGGTGTCGAACACTCGTAGAATCACTCGATCGGAGGCCAATGATGAAAACCTCACGTCGAATGCGATGAACCTGCCATTGAGGTATGCAGGCTCCAGGGTACTAGAAAGGAGTCTCTAGATCAACTTCCTAGATAATGAGCTGAAGTCGACAGGAAGTGACCTTGATCGAAGGTGGGCCATAATTTTTCCCACATCATCGACACGAGACAGAGGAAAATGATGTTTTGTTGTGAATCATAATCGTATGAGAATCAGAGGAAGGTTGATATTCGCAAAGGCCAACTTCGCTTGAACAAATAACGGCACTTAAAAGTGGTTTTGGCAGCATATTTGACATCAACGGATCATAGGTCATGGTGACAAGTCAATGAGGAGAGGAGAGGTAAAAAAGGATTACCCAAGCCCACGGAAGCAAGTGAAAAATGAGATGAGATGTCCCCAACCCGACACGAATGCAGACAAGTGCCATGTTCAAGAGCGACATACTGCCGACATGACAATGATGTTGGTTCCATTTTCCCCGCCATTTCGGTGAGTACCTCTTTATTTTTACACAAGCTTGAAGAGGATACCATATGCTTGTCATATAAATCTTCCCTTCGGGCGAATCCATCCTAGTACATTTAACGAGCCCTAGGAAGGAGGAACTCGGATAACGTCATTATGACTGAATCCGATGTCATCAAGTTTAACGAGTCTGGAAAAGGAATAACTCGACGTCTTTTCATATTTAGAGAGTTTGAAAAGATAGCAGAAAAGTAAACTCCAACGGTCCCTTTTCGTAAATAGTTCCTCGGACCCGAAAAGGTAGAAAACAATATCAAGAAAACCTCCTAGTTGTGATAGGCTAGGGTATTCCTTTTTCGTAAATAATCTATCCCAGCCTGAAAAAGGGGTAAACGTATACTGGGTAGATGTCGATTCGTGTTTACTTTAACGAGATCGAAACGACAAGGGCCTCGGCAATCTTTTCATGTTTAGAGAGTCAGAAAAGAGTTAAAAGTTGACTCCTCCTGGAGGAACGAGTGGTATAAAGGGAAACAACTGGTTCCGGTAATGGTGGAACTGCTCAGAACAAGTAAAGGTTAAGAGGCTGGCCAACAAGACCACCCATCGCAGCGGCTCCTCAGGAACGGGTAAAACAACCAAGTGAAGGCATATGATCGGCCAAGCATATAGTGACGATGGAGTGAGAAAACCAAGGCTCATCTGGCAAAAACAGGCTGATAAAATGACAATCACAAGAGGTAAAATGGGAAAGGTTTCATTTTTACACAAGCTTGAAATCATAAAACTCTGCTTGAAGTTGGTTTCATTTTTACAAAAGCTTGAAACAAAGATAAACTATGCTTGAAATCGGTTTCATTTTTACACAAGCTTGAAATGGAAACAAACTATGCTTGAAAATGTAAGCATGCCCCCCAGCATGGTGACTCAATTCGAGGTGCATGCCCCCCAAGCTTCAATCCATATGAAAGGCAGATGGAGTGAAGGTTCAAGTTACGAAATCAAAAGAAAGACTCGACTGGGATTTTACGAGAACTTATCAATGATTCGAATTGAACGGGAACGTGTTTCATTGTTTTAACGAGGTTGACACATTAAATAACTATCCTCAGGACACCTTGTTTCATGGTTTAAGGAGCTTGGCACAAGACAAGGAACTATGCTCCCCAACCTTGTTTCATTTTTTAAGGAGCTTGACACAAGACAACGAACTATGCTCCGACAGACCTTGTTTCATTTTTTAAGGAGCTTGACACAGGAAAAGAACCATGCTCTGACTGGCTTGTTTCATTTTTTAAGGAGCTTGACACAAGAAAATGAACTATGCTCTGACAACCTCATCATAATGAACAAGAAGTCATCGCTTCCAAGAGTTCCCCTCCCAACGGAAGGAAAACATCCTGGAAGTCTAGACCCAATGCCCCCAGCACCTGATGCACAACGGCATCATCACTGAGCACAGGCACGGGTTAGGTAGCCACATAGTTGACCTGCGGTGGGGCAGATACAACGGGTAGATAAAAACTAGGAAGGGATGATGGTGGGCCAGCTACCACATCGGGACCAAAAAACGAAAGTTGATCAATGGTCACGATTCATCCTTCATGTGGAAAACACACCACACGAAAGAGGGAGGAGACAAGCGCTCCCATGGCATAGGTGTAATCATGCCCCAAGAGTAGATTGAAATCCAAGGGGCCTAGAACAACCATCACATCCATATGGACGGTTTTACCTCCCAAAGTAATAGGTAACTTTGGAAGGATTCTTAATGGTTGACTCGTTCTTCTGTTGAATGCCAACAGATTCTGTGTAACAGGTGCAAGCGGTGGTGAAAAAAAATCTTGCCAGGTAGTGGAGGATAAGATACTAGCAAATGCACCTTCGTTTATAATGGTGCTGGGTATGACCAGACCAAAAGCCTGTACTGTAATCTCGAAAGGCACATAAGACGGAAGGCGGTATCCTGCAAATCGATTCCAATCAAAGGAAGCGATCAAACTACTCGGAGGGGCTACCATCGAACCGAGAAGGTCTTCCCCTAGTGTTACGAAAGAAGAAGGAGCATCCTCCACGACCTCCATCTCGAAGGTGGGAGGAGTATCCTCCAGGACCTCCATCACGGGAGGCGGAGGAGAAGCTTTTTGAGATATAGAGACAGGAGAATATTTCTCCAAGTCCAAGGGATCTGAAGAAATAGGAAGAACATGAGGGGTGTGGGGTCCACTCTCAACGGAAAAGATCTGGTGCACCATATATGGAGCCAGCTCAACCGATCTCACGACCAATGGTTGGTTGGGAACGGATTTCTGAATTTGAATTTCCAGGGGAGCAGGATCGACCAAGGATGACTCTTGACCAATCGTAGGATCAGCTGGTGGAGGACTCAAAGAAAGCCAATTATAACCAGCTGGAAGGCATGGTGTAGAACCGGTCGAGTTGTCCAAAACTCTCTTGGCTTCATCCATATAAGGACAAAGGTGAATGGCATGGTGCCCTTCACACAACTTACAGGGATTGGTAATCTTACCCTGCTTCTTAGGAGCCTTACCAGCACCAGCCGAAGACGTGCCCCTAACCTGACTCTCGGAAGCCAAAGGAAATGGTGGACGACCATTGGACCATACTTCGTGTACCTTGGGAATGCCAGGGCAGTCTCGAAGAAGATGGTCTCCCATGCAAAACATGCAAGGGAACTTGAATTTCCGTGGAGGGTTGGAAGGTTTATCAATGGAAGGCTTCTTAGGCGCAATAGCCACAGATATAGCCTCTCCCTTATCAGACTTCTTCTTCTTTGTCTTCTTCTTCTTCTTCTTAGCCACCTGGTTACTTGAATCCAGACTTTCACCAAGCGAAGTAGAAGAGGAGGACGCAGAAATAGGCGAAGAAGGGGAGAGGTCCACCTTAGAATCAACATGATGTTGTTCAGGTGGAGGAACTAATTGAACAGTAGTCGGGACATTCGGGACCACAGAGGTTGAAAACAACCAAACAGGCAAACCAACAGTTAACCCAGGAAGGGACAACGTTGCCATATAAGGAGCACCAACATTTCCAAAAGGAGGAAAAGGACCAAGATTCCCATCGGAGGGGATTCCTTGGTTGGTGAACTCCGGAAAAGTTTCCATCAGAAACGATCTTCGGAACAACACCCTAAGGAAACTAACTTCAACTAGGAATATTTCGTGGGCAGTTAATTCTTAAAACATTGAAACAAAACTCTATTGTTTCATATTTTAAGAGTCAAGAAACAGGCAAAAGGTGACTCTATCACTTTCAGATTGGAAACAAGCGTGAAAGGACAAGCGCTTGATGACCTTTTCAAATTTAAAGAGTCAGAAAAGATCGAACTGACTACTCAAGAATGCTAGGCAAAGAGTGTACCAAATAACCGTGAACTGCAATATACACCTTGGTTTCAAAAATGAAAGAGAAATCAACCAAGGACTTAACGTACGTGCAGGCAATCTCCCCGAATGCTGTGTCCAGTGTATCACGGGTATAAGGTGGTAGACTCGGCTTCCTACGGATAAAGGATAGCAACCTAGTGGGGTCTCCCTTTATATACGCGACGGTACGGGGAGCACAAGTCCGTACTAGTGCTGTCTAAAGCCAAGAGGTGAACGACAGCTACTAGGTTTAACGACGCCGGAACACGTCTCTAGCCTAGACCTCTAAATATTTCGTTAATGTTTCAATGCTTCCTTAGGTAAATTGAGTAAATTTTATGGTTGATCTTCAATTATTTTTCAGTTTCAAGGCCCTACCGTATGTCATATGACAATCTCCTGTATGCAGCTACATGAGAAAAGAAAACTTTTCAATTCGATGAATGTTATCTAGTTAAGGGAAGAGCTTCAAACAATGATGCAACAAACAGTAAAACTGAAAATGAAACTTTTCCAAACTAGATGACTTTCACTATCCAAAAGTATTCTAAAACATTCAACGAAGCGAATTATGCAATGTAATCTATGCAAAATTCTTTTTCCGAAAACTATGCAATTGTAATCTGTGCACAATTTCCTTTTTCTTTTCAAATAATAAGAATGCACTAAATGCATTTTTCGATGAAATGAGAGTCTACTTAATGCACGCTTTCAATGAAAGAGAATGCACACAAAGCAATTTTTAGCTCTCAATCATTAAACAATGTGATCTAAGTTCAATGATAAATCTCAAAATACTTTTCAATGCGATGTGATCTAATGCATTTTAAAAAAAAGGACACTTTGAGACGAAAACTAAATAAACGCAAAGCTTCTTAATGAAGGATGAATGCAAAAGAGATGTAAATAAACACTAAGAATGCAGTCGTTGTTTCAAAACACTTTGTAACAAAATTCCTCAAAAGTTGACAAAACACAAAGAGGACTTCCAAAGAATGAGATCAAAACAAGGCACTCATTCCCTTTTACATCAAGAAATCATGGAAAGAAGACATCCCAAACAATGAGAAATGTAATCTATGCTCATACAAGGAAAATACCGGAAGGGAAAGACACACTGGTGAAGGATTTACGGAAAAAATCTCAATTTTCATACACCCTGAAATTGGCACGACTTGTCCATTGAAAACTAGTGCCAATTGGCAACAATTGGTGCAACTTGCACATTGACAACTAGCGCCAATGCTAATTGGCGCGAGTTGCTAACTGACAACAAGTGCCAATGCCTGAAAATGAAAAAACAAAGAATTTCTCCCAACCAAAACCAGACTCACCACTTCAATCAGAATCCAAAACAAATCCAGAAGCAAAGTACTGACCAAAAGAAGCTTTCGAACAAGGGTAACCCTACCACCTACAGGAAATGGCGCGACTGTCTGGATGTAATCTGCGCCAGACAGGGGATGGCGCGAGTGATGAACTGGAAAACTGCACCAACTGGCGCAACTTCAGGGCTAAACTTGTGCCAATCAAGCCAACTATGAAAAGGTGAAAATTTGGAAAAGTAGAGGTCAGATCTAATCCTCTGGGGCTAAACCAAAATCCAAAACACAAAAAGAGCTAGCCCAAAAGAGCCAACTAGGCAAGCAAGGCCAAGAAATAATCAAAACGAGACAATCAAAACTAGACATTCCCTAGTGGAGTCGCCAAATTGTTGAGGAGGTAAATCCCCTCTGCAGACAGAGGCGATCCCTACTAGCCCAGCAGGGGTCTAGCAACAATCATCAAATGTTACAGCGCAAGTTCCTAGTTACGGATAAAAGACCAAAGATGGAGGCCTACCTGGATTCCAATGCTATGATCCGTAGAAGAGAGCATTCCCATTCCTCGGCCTCGACAGATCACAATCCCTCCACGATATCCATGGATGGACACCTGCACATGCAAGAAACAACACGAATACAAGCATAAATCCAGAATAGGCAACTAGATATCAGTCAGAAAGGATATAACTCATATTGACATAAGTGAAAACAGAGTGGAACCATAACCATAATCATTCATTAAATAACAATTGAAAGAGAGTACAACCAATGTTCTGACGCCGTGATCTCCTTCTAAAGGGTCCCCAGTTGTTTACGTCTCGCTAAGCTCGCTAGGGAAAGGGAAAACCTCTGTTGAGTCTCTCGACGATAGTCTCCTTACTAGAGTCGGCCTTAAGGGAAGAAAGAGGGCTCTTACAGCACAAAGGCTCTTGGGAATTTGGAGATTCAAAGCTTAGGAACTTCAAGACTAGCTTGCAATGGCAAGAGGCAAGCTTTTATAGATGGGGAAGGAGGGAGTTGGGATCCCTATTATTGTGGGATTGGCCCTATCATGAAGGAAGGTTCCATGAAAGGTGGAAAACCACTTCCCTTCCATAGAAATCCCGTAGCCAAACCTCCCAACTCAAGATAGGAAATGGTTTCTGAGTTGGTTGAAACACAACTTCCGCAATATTTATTTAAAAAACACTCCTTAAATTTTTTGGCGCGACTGCTGCTCTGGGACAGAGCGCCAGTTGGCACGGCCTCTTCGCAGGATTTTCCCCATTGGCGCGAGTGATGAACTGTCTGCCCGAGCCAATGCAAAATGAGATGTTTTCATGATTCTTTGGAAGGAGATGTCTTTAGGGAAATTGAAGCTCATGTTTAGAGGAATGCAATGATGATGGTTTCAAGGCATGACATTGCTCACAGGTCACATAATGGGTCCTCCATTGTGCGGGACGGGGAATGGTAGGGACGGTGACAAATTACTGTGTAACACCTATGAACTATGTTACAATGAGGCTTGAGGGCTTATTTATTATTGAGAAACAATGGAGAACTCTAAATGTCCAAAAACCTAACCCTAGGAGATGAAGCGCCAAAACTATTGGTCCCGTTTGGGTAAACTGGTGTTTCAACTTCTTGGGGACGTAACTTCGGCATACAATCTCTGTTTGATGCATATGATAAATAGTTAGAAAGATATATTCGAGGACTATATTTTTTGTCGCAAATATTGGTTCTAAAACTGAATCATATTCGCTGAAAAACGATGCCCAAAAACATCGTTTAGAGCCTCAAAACGGCTCTAGAAGTTCAGGACCCGAAAAAATGCTAAAAATAGTAAGTTGTGCCAAAACTAAAAAACTGAAAGAGACAATGGTGGGGACCCAAGTGGAATAGGTGGGTGGCCACCAATATCCACCTGGATCATTCCTCCCCCTTAGGAAGAAATGGTCCCCATTATGTTGAGTTCCTCCATGAGATGAGGAAACTTCTGCTGAACTTGGTCATTGGTGAACCACTTGCCTTGGCGCAGGAGTTGGCCAGCTTTGACAACTCAATACAGCTCGATCTTTCATTGGAAAGTGTTCTTGATTTACATGTCTATGATACAATCTATGGTGGCATGTTCCATGCAGTCTGGGTTTAACTCTTTTGGTGTGATTTTCTTGCAATGTCAGAGGTGTCCAGTAGAGGTGGGAAGTAGGGACGAAGGTGATCTACATTGAATACTGAGTGCAGACCAAGGAATGGTGGAATACTGAGCTTGAATGCGTTGTTGCCTAGAACCTTAGTGATGGTGTATGACCCATATAAGAGTGGGAAAAGCTTGCGGTGGGGTACAGTGAGGCGCTCCTTCTGCAAATGTAGCCACAGTTTGTCGCCCACCTGGAGGTTGTGTGGCACCTGATGTTGATCATTTCGTTGCTTGTACTTATCATTGGCTCTATCCAATATTTCATAAACCTATTGGCAGATGTGTTGAACGTGCTCGATGAAGTTGTTTGCTTTGTTAGCTTCAGATTGGACATGAGCCGAATCAGCCGGAGTAGCCACAAATGGCATGGCTACGTCAGTTGGACATAGTGGCTGGAATCCCAAGCCCACTTGAAAGGGGATGTGGCTAGTTGAGCTGTGGAGAGCCCAATTATAACGGTTTTGTACATAGGGGAGGATCTCATCCCATGTGTGTGGATGCTTTGAATTGTACATGCGCAGAATGTGTACAATCATCTTGTTGACGACTTCTGTCTAGCCATCAGTTTGGGGATGGAATGCTGTGGACTTGGTGAGCTTGGGGTCCAAAATTGACTAGAGGCTGGACCAAAATGTGCTAAGGAACCTGCTATTGTGATCTGATATCATAGACTGTGGGATCCCAAAGTGAACCCACACTTGTTCAAAGAAGAGTTTAGCAGTGGCTTCTACTGTGATATTCTTCTTGCAGGCCACCATAATAACCATCTTTGAGAATCTGTCGATGACCACAAAAACAAAGTCATTTACATGCTTAGTAGAAGGAAGGCCTGACATGTAATCCATGGAGATGGATTCCCAAGGTCTACTAGGGGTAGGTTGCGGAGTATAGAGCCCTTGATGGTCGATTTGGCAATGGCGAAAGCAGTGCAGGATCTGATGTACTTCCCGACATCTTGTCAAAGGTTCGGCCAATAGAAATACTTTTTCAGTACTGCCACTATTTTTTTGACCCCAAAATGCCCAGTGAATCGACTATAGTGCGCTTCCCATATCATCTTGGCACACTCACTTGAAGGAACACAAATGTGTCCCAGGTGATATAACAGTGCATCTTCGAGGTAAAAATTTAGAACAGGCGTACCCCCCAAGAGTGCCTTGTATGTGTTGTTGAATTCTGGATCACTCTTGTAGAGAAGAAGCCAATTGGAAGTCTCGTGCCCATGAGAGTTGAGAATTGTGGTTATGGCCACGATCGATGGTCAGCTGAGACAGTAAGCAACATTATTGGTGCTACCCTTCTTGTACTTGATGTTCAAATGAAATTGTTACAGATATGTGGACCAATTCTGATGGCGATCATTTTGCAACTTCCCCTGTGTCTGTATGAACTGCAGGGGTTGACGGTGTATGTGGATGATTGTTTCCTTCCCCAAAATTTAATGCTTCTATTGTCGACAAGGCTGTAGAATGGAATACATTTCTTTATCATAAGTGGGATACTTGTGAACTGTGTCAGACAATGTCTCACTGATATATGCCACTCGATGCACCTATTGAGTAAGAACTGCCCCAATAGCATAGTCAGAGGCATTTGTCTTGATCTCAAATGGTTGTTGCAAGTCTGGTAATGTGAGCATTGGGGCAGAACAAAGGCAATGTTTCAATTCTATGAATGCCTTCTGTTGAGATTCCGACCAAAATAATTTTTCTTTCGCTCCTCCCTTGGTGACTTGACTCAAGGGCCAAGTGATAGGAGATAATCCCAACACGAACCTGCGGTAGAAATTAGCAAGACCCAAAAAGCTACAAAGCTCTATTAGAGTGGTTGGGGCTGGCCAATCCTGAATGGCTTGGATCTTGGTTGGATCCACATGCACCCCCCTTTAACCAATAATGTATCCCAGATATTGAACCTGGGTCATGCCAAAAGTGGACTTCTCTAAATTGGCACACATCTTGTGTTGTCGTAGTGTTTGGAGGACTTCTCAGATGTGGTGGAGGTGCTCTTCTCAAGTCCAGTTGAAGATCAAAATGTCATCCAAGTACACCACTACAAATGAGTTGGTGAATGGATGCAAGATGTCATACATCAACCTCATGAAGGTTGCAGGAGCATTCGTTAACCTGAAAGGAATGATGAGCCATTCGAAAAGGCCCTCTTTGGCTTTGAAGGAAATATTCCACACATCAGAGGGTTCAATTGGTACCTAGTGATACCCAGAATTCAAGTCAATCTTGTTGAAATATTTTTCCCCTTTGAGTTGGTCCACAAGGTCATCAATCCGTGGGATTGGGTACCTATTCCAGATAGTGATCTTCTTGAGCGCCCGATAGTCAATACAAAGTCTCCAAGACCCATCCTTCTTCTATACCAACATGATCGGGCTCCCATAGGGCAATGAACTTGGTCGGATGTGACCTTTTTGTAGCAACTCCTAAATCTACCTCTTGATTTCATCATTCTCCAGAATAGAGCGCCTATAGATCAGTCCATTGGGTAGTGATGCACCTGGGGTCAGGTTAATGGGGTGCTTGACCTGACAGTGTAGAGGCACCCCTGTGGGTGAGGTGAATATGTCCCCATACTCCTCCACAACCTTGTCCATTTGTTTTTTCCATGCAGAGGAGCCATGTATGGAGGTCGTGGCCACAATTTTCTTCTTGCCCTGGGGGAGGATCATCAGGAAAACAAATTTCCTAGTTTGGGAAATGAGCTTACTGCACTGTTTTGTAGTAAACAAAGAGATAGTGGGAGGCGGTGGTACCTCTGGTATCCTGTACAGCTTATTTCCCAAAGTAACAATAACAGCGCGAGGTCGGGATTCATACACAACATGTCGCTTCCACAAGTATGAGGGGCCTAATAATACATTAGAAACATCAATAGGAGCAATATCACACAATACCTGATCTGTGAAGGGCTTGACGCTATAGGGAAGGCGACACTGTTGGCTGACATAGAGATCCCATCCTTGGTGAAGCCACCTCATGGTGTATGGTTGTGGGTGCGTTGTGGTCAGCAAGCCGAACCACTTCATGACATATGCTGAAATGAGGCTCTTTTGACTCCCATTTTCGACAATGAATTGTATTGGGGAACCTTTACCCACATCTGGGAGTTGAAGAGACGCTCTGCCTCCTCTGGATCTTCTGGTTCCTCCTTTTGGATATTCGTAGTGGCAACAGTGGCGTTGGTCTTCGCATCAATAAAATACTCCCCTTTGTCATTCCCCTTGTTAGGTTCTAATTCAGAGTCGGAGCATGCATCTGATTCAAAATCCCTCATCTCGGTCACCAACGACTGCTTGGTCCGACACTCGTTGGTGTTGTGAGTGGAGCTCTTATAGAACTCACACCACTTTCCCATGTCCTTCTTTGGCTTTGCGGTGTTGTTCTTTGCTTAGGGATTTGGCAAGTTTTCTTGGGCCGCCATGCCTCGGCTTTGTCCTTTGGTTTGCAGTTTGGGGGCACCTTTCCCTTTCTTTTGATTTGCAGATCGAAAGTCTTGCTTCTTCTATTTGAATTTATACTCAATCGTGGCAACATATCGGTATGTCATACTAAGTGAGGAGATGTCAAGGAACTCCATTTCCTCCTGAATGTATCTATGCAGACAACCACGATACTTTAGCACCAAATGTTTCTCTGAATATTTTATACCCAACTTTATGCGTAGGGTATGGAACAGATTCGTCAGCTCATGCACATCTTGATCCCTTTGTTGCTGCAGCATGGTCCATTGTATGTACTTCTCCTCATAGCTCCCCACGGGATAGTATTGTTCCTTGATGGCATCTCAGAAAGTATTCCAAGTACGTACGGTTGAGAACAGAGAGCATTCTGTCTCATCCTTTTTCTTAGAGTAGGTTTCCCACCAGTACTTGACATGGGGGGTAGATGTGAGGAGTGCAAAAATAATCTTCTCCCGGTCAGAAAAGGCATGAACCGAGAAATATCCTTCTAATAGATTCAACCATATATCTACGCATTTTCATCTATTTGACCCTCAAATATGGGAATGCCAAAGTTTACCTGTACCTTAAAAGGGAATCGTGCCTCCAGAGTGGCTGCCAGATGCTGATGCGCTATCGGTGGGCAGTCGTTGAAGGATCTGGGCAAAGTTATCCATCATCGTGTTCCCTTTTTTTTCGAGGGCCTCCTCGAGAAATATTTTGATAGGATCTCCCGCTCCCTCATCTTTCTTTCCTCCCCCATGGGTGTCCATCAGGGTTTGCAAGTCTGATCTTGCAAAGGTTCCAGCAGATCGAGCCCTAACTCCATATACCCAAACCTTGTTGGGGACATGTAAAGAAGGATCAAGAAAAAACATACCCCTCTGATACCACTGATCCAGATTTATGCAGGAATGCAACAGAATACACATATAACCACAAATACAAATATGTTGTGGAAATAACACTTCATTTCATTAATATCAGAGAATTGAAATTTGCTTACAAACAGAATGGAAATAAACTAGCAAGGGTGTTGGTAGTGAATCTCTAAGAAGAGATGTGGCAGCTACAGACCTCTAAACAGTGTTACAATGAGGCGCGAGGGCCTATTTATTATTGAGAAACAATGGAGAACTCTAAACGTCCAAAAACCTAACCCTAGGAGATGAAGCGCCAAAACTATGGGCCTTGTTTGGGTAAATTGGTGTTTCAACTTCCTGGGGACGTAACTTAGGCATACAATCTCCATTCGACGTGTATGATACATCGTTAGAAAGATCTATCCGAGCAATACAATTTTTTTTGTGAATACTCATTTTGAAACGGAATCATATTCACCGAAAAAACGTCGTTTAGGGCCTGAAAACAGCTCCGGAAGTTCAGGACCGGAAAAACTACTAAAAATAGTAAGTTGTGCCAAAACTGAAAAAATGGAAGAGACAATGGTGGGGTCCCAAGTCCAACAGGTGGGTAGCCAACAATATCCAACTACTAAAAATAGTAAGTTGTGCCAAAACTAAAAAAATGGAAGAGACAATGGTGGGGTCCCAAGTGGAATAGGCGGGTGGCCACCAATATCCACCTGGATCAGTAAAAAAGAGGCACAAAAGCATAAAAAATTCACCCAGAAACATAATAGCTTCACCCAAAAGTGTAACAACTGAGCCAAAAGCGTAACATGAGCTCCCAAAAGCGTAGTAAAAGGGTTTTAAAGTGTATTTGAGCCTTGGATTTGGTGTTTAGATACTATGGAGGGTAAGTGAGGTTAATATCTGCTCTCACCTACATGAAATGGGTAACAATGAATAAAATGAAGTTTCCTTTTCCTTTTATAAGCTAAAGATGACCCTTTAACGTTTCCCCTTGACACTTAAAGTAACGTTTTTGACCTTTTTGCACTTAAAAATGGCTTTTTTTCACCTTTGAATGAGATATGAGGAAAGAATGAACCTATTTTTCACTCTTTGACACTTGAGGTGACTTTATAAACATTTGAATGAGACAATGAGACAAGCTTCTCCTTTCAGATAAGACAACAAGACTGCTTTTCTTAAAACATATGAACTTTCACACCTCTGAAGTTTCACATTTGGAAATGACTCTTTTAAAAGAAGATAAGGTGTCTTTGAGATTGGAAATGACTTCCTTTGCATTTTGGCTGAGACAGTGAGTCAAAATGACCTCTTTTGAAGCTCTGACATTCAAGATGGATTTTTTGTTCCTTAAATGAGACTGTCAGAAATAATTCTTCAATTTTTCATGAAACAATGAGATAGGAATGAGCCCCTTTTACATTTTTTGAAACTTTAACCATATGAAACAAGATAGGTGGTCTTTATTTCAATTCATAAACAATATATCTCCTTCACTAGGGTTTTATGAGTGGAATGGAGGGTTTTTTCCATGTTCTAAGTGAAAATTTGAAGATTTTTCAAAGGCAAAAATGAACCTAGACAATGATCTATATGAAATGGACTGACCTAACCCTAGACCTCTTAAATGATGATGATGGAGATGGTGACCTTGAAACTGATGATGGAGATGGCTTGACAATGATGGTGGCAATGAATGAAATGAAGGAGAAACAAACATGATTCATATCTCTTCAATGAGAAAAATTATTTTCTAAGAATTCGTTCAAAAAAGTAAAAAAAATTGACCTATGAATTTATGGAAAACAACTGAAAGAGTTATTTGATCACTAACATACGTGGGCTAACACCTGGTACAAATGAACTTGACCCTCTCGCAACACTTTTGGAAATGAAACTCAACCCACTAAAAAAGGAACTTGACGTCTTGAAGAAATTTAACCCTTCACAAAATCTACCCTTGTAAATGGCACAATTCAGCCTAACGAAATTCAACCTTCACTTGAGAATTTGGCCCAAGAATTCCGAGGAATTTTTTTTCCACAAAAGCATACATGGCCTCTTCAGAAATTGAGTAGCTCAACCTTGGAGATTTGTATGTACTCGACTCCTCTTCATTAATTGGAAATTTGACCCTTCCAAGAGATAACTTAAACCTTTGTGGGTTAACTCGGCCTTACTGAAAATTTGTCTCTCTTCAAAAAAGAAACTTGGGCTTCATAAGAAACTCACCCCTTCTCTGCAAAAATATTCTCCCTACAATAAAAATTTGGTTATGAACTCCTAGAAGGCTATTAGAAATTAATCTAGCAAATAAATCCAATTAGGATAGTAAGGAGTTTCCACCAAAGTTGAGAGACTATCTAGGGTGGCAATAAAGTCCATCAAAACTAGGGTGGGGATCTCCCTTGAAATCCTCGATTTGAACTCACTTGAGCTCCACTATAGCAAAAATAAAACTGATAAGATAGGATGATCTCCAAATGAACTCCTTTTCTCCTTTCATAATTTCACTTTGAGAAACTTTTAGAAATTCTTTTATTTTAACATTGACTTCACCTATTTTCCACCTTTTTACCATAATACAAAATACCAAAATTACCTTTTTTCCACTTTTTACCAAAATAACCAAAAATACGAAAATTGTGTTAAATATAATTGTTGTTTAAAATGATGGAGACATTACATAATCTAAAAATCTTCACATTATTATATATAATTGGTTATACTCTTTTATTACAAACAAAAATAATAAACATAGATCTATTTTATGTTTCATTCTATGTAATAATTTTAATCTCACCTTCATTCTAAGACCTATCAAAAGTCTTAGCAATATATACCAATTTTTTATCAATTTATACATTCATTTCATACTTTAGAAGAACCTCTCAACAATGTCAATCTCAACAATGTCAATCTAATGTGAATCAATAGATGAATTAAATTTTTTCCTTAATAAACTCATCTTATTCATAACACCACGAAGATTATTTATAAAAATAAATCACTATGAAGAATATTAATAAAAAATTATAATGTTATAAAAATAATATAAGAACTCCAATGACACTTGACTGAGTCCATCATAAAGTTTTTGACAGTGAGAATGTAAAAGAGAAAAAACGCACTTTGCTTTGTGGTACTCGTAAGTTCTTCAAGACGTTCCAAGTGAACAAACAAATTGAGAACATTGAAGTCCGAAATCTATGAAACCTATTATTTGAAGTCCTAAATCTATGAAACCTATTATTTTGGCAACTTTATGTATTGCAAAGACAATTATTATTTTTTTTACATTAATTTATTTCTTTATAAAAATGAACTAAATAACCGTGAGGATTTCAACATTGTAATAATCAATTATTTTTTCATAATAATTTTAAACTTAAAAAATATATTATACAAATCAGAATTCATAAACCTTTATGATAAATTAATTTAATTAATATTTAGTTTAATTTTAAATATTTATTAAATTAGGTTTTCTATTTTTTTAAATATATTGATTTATTTTACATATATATATATAGTGGGGTTAATGGTTAAAATTATGTATTTTCTCCTAAAAGATTACAGGTTCAAAATAGGAAGTAGAGTATGTATGCCTTCGTAGACTTCGCAGTCAAATCGTTACGCTGAGGTGGGTCCCTTATCCCACAAACAAGGGAGTCTCATACATCAAATTGACCTTAGAATTGGATTATTATTATTATTATTATTATTATATATAATTTATTTATAATAAACAATTATTAATCTAAACTAGAATTTATATATATAAACATTAAATTACCAAGCATATAATTATTATAATTTTTTATCTATATTTTCAAACCACTTAGCATGTTAACTTCCTATCTAAGTGCACTGAGGAATTACATCCCTCTCTTGATAAACAAACATTTTTTTTTAGTAATAAATTATTTGATTTCTCTTATGTATTTTTTTCTGAGTTAATCTAATTTTGAAACTGAACATATAATATTATATGAAACTTTTGTTTTTTCAAAGAGAAAAAATCATTGTTTCCTTTAAAGTTTTAGAGGACTCAACTCATCATCTACCAAGTATTGACAAGGATCAAATCTTTCTTTTAAGATGCAAACTTTTTTTAATGAAAATAGATTTGATCCCTTTAGGACACTTACTTTTCCTTCAGCTAATCAACCATGAAACTGAGCAAACACAATAAAACAAATCTCTGTTTTTTAAAGAGAAAAAAATATGTGTTTTGTTATTACAGACCTTCTAAAGTTTCAAAAAACTTGAAGACTTAGAAATCATTCAGACTTGAAAAACTCTTCCTCACTCTAAATCTAAAATATATTTATTTTACTATATCTTTTCACTTTGAAAACAATAAAAAATTCCCAAAATAAAATAAGAAAAAACATGAGATAGAACAAATTATTTTATTGTAAGTGACTCAAAGTATTTAAGACTACAACATCTCATCCTAATAAAGTGGAGAGCACCTTTAGTCACATTAAATTATTATTTTATTTTGCATGTCATGACATTCTATATTCTTCGTTTCGTTTATTTTCTGCAACAAGTGGTCCTCTCTGTCGTGTAAAACAACTTTCTTTTGCGGGTTCCGTTCGCACTCAGCCTACTATCGGCGGCAGCAAATCATCTATGATCATTTTCATGGACAATCGGATAGCAATATCAGTTGGCACGCGGCCACTTGAACATAGAAAGACATAAGCAGACCTCTTATATTAAATCAGGCTCACCCCTGCTCACACCAAAATATATCTCATCACCATCTATAGATTAGATAGATACAACAAATGGAATGATAAAGGCTCTGATTTAACTACAATTGGAAAAATAACAACTTCTACTAGATCTAAATTTCAGAAGTCACACAGATTTAGAATATTTATTTCTCAATTATCTCCATGTTAGCTTACTTAAAATATTCATTTCTCTATTATTTCCATGTCAGCCTACCAGCATTCATCTGTGATGCTATTTCATGGACAATCGGCTAGCAATGATATGTGACTGAAAATATAAACAAACATTCAAAAACACTTATTTAGCTATATGCCAATTTTTAGATTTTGTATTTGTTTAAATTTAATTAGAAATATATATTGTTAATTAATGAAAGAAAGAAAATATTTTTAATGTTTACTAGATTAAAAATAGTTTATGAGATAGTTTGTTTTTTCATGGATCTCTTGTAACCTTTTTCTTGTGCAGTTTTACAATAAAAGCTTTTAGTTTCTAGCTTCTCTACAAACTCTTAACTGAATAAATTATCTCCAAAACTACTTGCCAGAACATCTACATAATTTTCTTTGAAAACCTTGAGTTCTAATCAGAATGTATAACAACAATTTTTCAGTTTCTGCAACCCCTAATTTATGTTGGGCAGCTCTAAAACAGAATGCCGGATGTTGAGGGTCTCCTTCTAGGGTTTAAGTTTACTTGATTCGCGGTTGTTTAAAGTACGAAATTTTCATAAAATTTAAGTAGCTTCAAGATAAAAACCGTGAAAATTTTACGGTTACTAATGCAACGGCCTGAATGGCGAGCCCAACGGTTTAAGATGTAGGACGCTTTGATACTTCGAATACCTGGATTTCATAATATGCTCCATCAACGAAATTTGCGGTAGATGCATACCCTGCGCTTGTTCTAATTCCAACGCCTCTCTTTCATATTTACATTATAACCTCTGTGATAAATCGTAAATTGGGTTGCTGGGTAAGTGATTAAAGGGTCAAATGTGGGAGTTTTTACAGTGTAGATATGGGGACATTTTCAGCACTCGTGACAACGCTATGGCTGGAATGTGTCAGTTGATCAGAGCGTGTGGACCTTAACCACAAGGTCGGAGGTTCGAGCCCTTGTTTTGGTTCAAGGCCTTCTTTTAGCGTTTAAGTTAAAGTTGTAAGCCCTCCTTTTAGCGTTCAAGTTAAAGCTGTTGTTCAATATGCATATAAAACGCATAAACGTTGTTGTTAATATTTTTGTTTAATATAATTATTATTATTTCAATTTACTTAAAGTTGTTGTTCAGTATGCGTAAGAAACACATCAATATACAGTTTAGTGTTAATATTTTTGTTTAATATAATTATTATTATTTCAATTTATATGGTAAGATGGAGATTCAAGTTTTTTTTTAAGTTTTTATTATTATTTCAATTTATATGATAAGATGGAGGTTCCAGCTTTCTTAGGGTTTATTATTATTTCAATTTATATGGTAAGATGGAGGTTTCAACTCTCCTTCTAAGGTTTATTATTATTTCAATTTATATGGTAAGATGGAGCTTCCAGCTCTTCTTCTAGGGTTTATTATTATTTCAATTTATATGGTAAAATGGAGGTTCCAACTCTCCTTCTAGCGTTTAAATTAAAGTAGTTGTTCAATATGTGTAAGAAAAGCATAAATATATAGTTAAGTGTTAATATTTTTGTTTAATATAATTATTATTATTTCAATTTACTTAAATTTGTTGTTCAATATCTGTGAGAAACATATAAATATATAGTTTAGTGTTAATATTTTTGTTTAATATAATTATTATTATTTCAATTTACTTAAATGTGTTGTTCAATATATGTAAGAAACGCATAAATATATAGTTTAGTGTTAATATTTTTGCTTAATATAATTATTATTATTTCAATTTATATGGTAAGATGGAGGCTCGAGCTATCCTTCTAGCATAAATATATAGTTTAGTGTTAATTTTTTTGTTCAATACAAAATTATTATTATTTCAATTTATATGGTAAGATGGAGGTTCAAGCTCTCCTTTTAACATTTAAATTAAAGTGGGTAAAACTAGCATTTAAGTATAAAGTTCAGTGTTTTTTTTGTTTAACACAAAATTATTATTTTTCAATTTATATGGTAAGAAAAGTAAAACTAGAGTCATTTATTTTTAAATGTATATAAATTTTAGTGTCTCTTTTTGTTTAACACAAAATCATTATTATTTTAATTTATATGGTAATATGTGTAAGTAAAACTAGCTTTGTTACATGTCATTTTGTCACCGTGACATTTGACTGTTCATATGGGTCTATCACCATCCATATCATGTTCCCTTAGATGTAAAAAACACTCATGGTCCTGAATCAAGTCTTGGAAATTGGAGAAAAGCTCTATAAAACCATTAAAAGATTACTTGTGCAATTTTTATAGCCTTTTCCTATGCATGCACTAATGCTTCTTCAATCAGCCGCGACGGTCGTCGCTATGTTTGCCACTAAAACCTGCTCACCCCTGTGAAAATCAAGTAAAAATAAAAAGTAACTTCTAGAAGCCTAGTTGGTCGAATATGCTCCCAACTGGGAGCCTCTAGAGTCACGCCACTTCGAGATTTATCCCTCCACTCATGGAGCTTATCCCTTGGTCCAAGGAACTCAAATCCATTCATGGGAGGAATCCATCTCTCCCTTAATGGGTCTAGAACTACCTCAATCCGTCTATAAATTGAGCTCAAGTTCCAAGTTTAAGGGTATATACCAATGTGAATAGAGACTGATTTGCATAGTTTCTAAGTTGGAGAGAGTTCATAGAGTTCATACTTTCTATGCTAGTTGGTTGTTGTTGACAAATTAAAGATCACATCTTTGTGCCCATGACTTCATGTTGGTCATTCTAGAGAGGAAGGCTTATCAGACTGAAGGAAAACTATTGCTCAGACACATGGGAGAAATCTCTATAACATCAAGGAATTCGGTTGCAAGATTTCTCTTTCCAATTTATGATAATACATATGAGTCTCTTTTTCTCATTGTCTTGTTTATGAATTCATGGGAATGATGTCAATACTTTGATTCCTTGATCAATAAGTTGGATTAGTATTTACGATTATTATATACTGCAAGTGCTTTGATTTTTTGTCTTGTCTGTGATTACAAGTTCTTTTCATTACTGAAGAACTCCTTTGGAGTGAAAGGAAAAGGAATACATCATACGTCTCGATTGAAAAGTAGGAGCATGTCCTCCTTATTTCATGGTTGTAATAATCTAAAATGAAAATAAGCTATAGAAATATATATTCAATGGATCTTTGTTTCTAGTGACTCGTTAGAGTACTGGGGAGATCACTCGTGTCTGTAAGAGGGATTAATCCTCGTAAAAAATTAGTGACCATACTGGGAAGACAAGTTTAGTTTTCTTTGGTTGTGCTCACTTTGAAATTCTAGTTTTCTAATTTTGACTTCTTTGAGTGTGGTTGAGTACATGAATTTTTAGAATCTTTGGGAAAGAAAACCTAAAATATATTTTTTCCAACATTTTTTCTGCCTGCACGATTTTCTATGGAAAACAGAGTGACGACCTGCATGACTTTTCAGTTTAGTCCAATGCACATGCACATTGTTTTTTACTGAGAGGTTGCGCACCCCCTAGAAAATTTTGAAAAAATTGAAATTCTCTCTTTCTAAGCGAGATAACTAAATTCTTGAAGTTTAATTTGATTTACTCTAGTTGTTTGAACCTTTGTGAGAACTCCTCTTCAACAATTTAGAGTCTTATGTGATTAATCATCCATTTTTCATTTTGCAATTTAGGGGTTTCCCTAGTTTACTGTTGCTAGTTTTGGAAGATACAGTCGTTTACCTCAGATCATTGGTTTTATGATTTTGTCTCCTTCAGCCATCAAGATTATAGCCAACTTTACTTTTGGCGAATATTTGTTTCTTATTCGTTTGCAAAACGGAAAATCTTCTAGATCATTTAAGCCTCATTTTTCACAAAGTACTCTTTCATGATTTCATTTCTATTTGGATAAGTGGAAACATTCTTAGTCTGATTACAACTAAGAGAAATCATTTACAAAACATTCATATGTATCCTAGTTGGGATTGGTAATTAGAACTTTGATTTACTTTGAAGTTTATACTTTTTAGGGGTTTTAAGAAGTTGCTTTCTTTTGAGATTTGTTTATTTGTCGAAATTGTAGTTTTTGACTTTGTAATCAATGGAATTTTATTCACAAAGAGAAATTGATATTATTTGGAATTTTTGTTCTTAATGAAATATTTCTCTTCAGAAAGGAATTTTTTTTAAGTGTGGGGAAGTTTGTGTTTTTAAATTCAAAAAATCTCTCAAATTTCTCCTAAATATAATTCATAAAAAAGAAAGAGTTACATTTTTCATATTGATGCATTTAGAGTATTTTGAGTCGGGTCACAACATCATCAAGTTTCAACTCCATACCCTTTGCATTAAAGAACAACCAAATCAATACAATGCTTAATAAAATCAATTTAGCCTTTTTACATTTTCTAGGGCTCATTCCACCAATTTATCTTAGGCTAGTGTTTTGGAATAGGTTGTAATAAACATTCCAAACTAGTCAAAACAAACAAGTAGTATCATGCGATAGGGAAATTCAATTGTTGCATTTGTACTCTGGGAAGCTCTTCTTAAAAGAGTCAAGCTCGAGGTCATGTCAGACCCAATGAGGTAATCATGCCTAAATAATTGGTAAACATAGAAGACATGCACGTAATACAAATGGTAAGCCTCATATTAACCATCGTCGAGGAGCCTGAGGTCACTTGTTAGCAAACCTCAGATTCACCATGTTGAGGATCTTTCAAGCAAATTGAGCTTGATACTCTACCCTTGCATGTATATCAGATAATATATTGTTCCTCCAGGTGCATTTGTCTTAGTTGGTGACCTTAGTGGCCATAATATTTAGGATTTTTCCCAAGGTGATGGTGGAGGGAAGTTCCCACTATACCTGGAACAGACGTTGGCTAGACTCACTTGGAATTTCAGGAGGGTACTCTTCACTTTGAGATGTCATAGTGGAGGTACTTGCATTTGACTGTTTCATTAAGAAGGTCATCAGGGTAACTATTCCAATCGCGATTTTTCCACATTAACTTCTACGATGTTGGATTTCATCACGATCTAGTGTTTTTATCATGGAAACATATTGTTTGTGTGTGTTTTTTTTTAAGATTTTGTAGGCGCATCTTCAACTGCTTGATTTATTAGCTACCTTAGGTGTATTATGTTGAAATATTTTTTGATTTCGTGTGTTCAAAATTAACCGTGGCTGAATTACCGAGACACTCACCTCGAATGCAGAGGAAACCCCTTGAATATATACCTAGTCAATTGGAAAAAAATAAATCTGAAAGAGTTCAACAATCAGGAACCAAGTCTACTGAACAAGGAGAAACATTTATAGTAATACATCTCGATTTCGAGGTTAATCAACCTCAGAAAATTGAAAGAATAGAAAACAACTAGAAATTTATGAAGTAATCACAGTTGCATATGTTACCCATGAATTGTCAGATACTAAATTTACTGAGCCTGAAACATCTGAACCTGAATCTGAATCTACTTCGTCTGAGTCACCTTTCGATTTCATAGCTTGGACTCCTGGTCGTCCTCTTTCACCTTGAGTGAAAATTATTATTACTTAGAATCTTCCTCCTGGCCTAATTAGTATTGAAAATATTTATGACATGAAATAAGAGATCACAATTCCTTCGCATCAAGAATACTTAGATCTAAGGTATAGTGAACTGATTTACCCTTATGTTCCTTTTAGACCAGATCCTTGTTATCAACAAATTACTGAATTTATGCATAACTATGGTTTTAATTATTCGCCATGCCGCATTCATTTTTACTCTATACCCATAGGTAGCTACATGGTTTCATTAAGCATGTATACTTAGTCATCCATTTTTTCTTCGTCACTGTATTTAAAATTTTTGTATGGTGGTCCATCAGTTCCTGTAGGGTACCAGTCACTCTTTGGTACTTTCTTACAAGCATCTCCATCTTCTGAAAATTTTACACAATCAACTGGTCTTTATGAATCTACCACAGACTCATTGACAGTGGAACATGTCTATATATTTTCCATAAATATTCCTCAAGCTTGCTCTCAAGTTGGCTATATAGCATCTGGGGGGTAGAAAACTCCCCAAGGACAACAATTTCTCCAAGGGAAACACCCTATTCAAGGGAAACAACCTCTTCAAGGACAACAATTTCTCTAAGGGAAACACCCTATTCAAGGCCAAAAACCTCTTCAAGGACAACATCCTCTTCAAGGGTAGATACCTCTTCGAAGGCAAAAATTTTATCAAGAGAAACTATCCTTTCAAGGAGGATTTGGGTAATTATCAAACTTATGTTCCAATACCTTAAACTGGCTATGGTCAACCTCATGCATCACAACCTTTGATTAGAGCTCCTTACCCAGGCATTAATACTGTGTGCAATCCGTTGAATCAAAAATATTTGCAACCTACTTTAGAGTACCTTATAATCAACATGCTTAACTAGCTGGACAATTTGGTTTTACCCAAGTCCAACAGCTTGTTCAGCGTGCACTTCAAATTGCCCCTCAGGTATCTATACCTAGTAGTCAGCAAGCTTGTTTGAGTACTCCAAGTACTCCTATCCAATTTTCTACACAAAATTTTGTTCAACAATGAAGTACACCTATCCTGGAGTTTCTCAAACCCCTGTTGTTACAACCCTTCAAACAACTACATCAATTGTTATAGAGGAAATCACTCAGGTTACTCCTTATCAAACTGGACTTGCAGTTCAGTCTACTATTCAAACCTCTGTAGGAAAACTTGGTGCAAATAAAGTTCAAACAAACCAACCTTTTACAGGTCAGTTTGTTTACACTCAACCATTTCAAGGGAAATTTCAATATGGAAAAATGGGAAAAAATCTAGTTTACCAGAATCAACTATACCTTGGTTATACATATCAAATACCAGATCAACCTCAATTTGGTGTTGTTAACCCTGGATACCCTGGAGTTATTTTAATCCCATCTTCTCAGTCTATTCCAGGTTATCCTGGACATCCTCCTCTAGGTACTAGTATCACTCTTTAAGGATATCATTTTGCACAATAGACCCTAACTGTTGGTTACCATTCATTGCAACTTTAGACTTACCAGATTTGTCTCGGCTGATGAATGATCCAATTTATTATCTTTTGTTTTGGCCTGCAATGCCAACTAAGTTTCCCAATGATATACCAAAATTTTAAGGAATATTAGGAGAACACCCCTCAAATCATGTGATGATTTATCATCTTTGGTGCACATCCAACTCCTTAATCGATCATTTCATTCGACTGAGGCTTCTTTTAGAGAACATTGATCGGTTTAGCTGCGAAGTGGTACACCAAGTTACCACACAACTCTTTCAATAATTTCAATGCTTTAGCAAGAGCCTTCCTAACTCATTTTCAGTTGCGATTCTGTTACAAAAATGACAAAAAACTCTTAACTAATTTAAAAAAAGGTACGTCTACATACATTTCAGATCACATACATGAATGGCGACGTAGATGACGTTTAGTAAAAAAAAAAAAATCTGGACCAAATTTTGGTAGAATGGTTTATTAAACCATTACTTCCAAATATCAATGAAGATGTAGCTAAGCGAGGCATTGTCACTGAAGAATAGGTCATAGCCCAAGCACAGTACTTAAACCTTGTATACACACAGTATGGTACTCTATATGAAAAAATATTTGATTTACCACGCCTAGGTCAACTTACTGCAACTCCTACTGGTTCTCATTTTGTAGATGGTGTAATTGGTACAGTTAATACTACAAAGAGTAAGAATAAATAATATAAATCTACTTCTCCAATTAAAACTCACCAAATTCACCTAAAAGATACTCTTCCCTAGAAACTTTTGCCGAAATTCACGTTGTAGACTCATCCACAAATAAACCTAAATCTGGTAATAAGAAGAAAGGGAAGGGTAAAAATAAACAAAACACTTCTCCTAAAGAGAAAACTAAAAAAACCGAACCATCAAAAGAAAAACGGAAACTTCGTTATCCTTGTCATAACTGTGATGAGGATTACTACACCAAAGAGTGTTTGCATCAGGCCGATGAATCCAAACTTTTTTGGAATCTATGCTTCTATGATCCATCATGAAAATTGTAAAAAATATTTCGGTAATAATCACATGCAATGGAATATTGCCGATGAGTATCGAACCAACCAGTGTGGTGCATCATCAGGACTAGGTGAGAGATCAGATCATGACATTAAGTTTAAATAGATGTAGAGATGGCTAAACTAGCCATTAGGAAAATGACTAGTTTGACTTTTTTTTTTCTTTTTTTCTTTCTTTCTTTATTTATCTATTTTTAAATATATACTATATTTTTTAATTATTAATGGCCAGTTTTATTTTTATTATTAAATTATTTGATTAATTTATTCAATTAATCAATGGATTAATTAACTTATTAATTAATTATTTAATAAAGATATATATAGATTACATATTTTTTTTACTTGATTTAATTATTTAATTATAAATTTTATTTATTTATTCAAGCGTGAGGTCCAAAAAAATAATAATAATGAAGATAATAACAATTAAAAATTATATATATATATATATATATATATATATATATATATATATATATATATATATATATATATACATATATATATATATATATATATATATATATATATAATAATGAAAAAAAAAAAAAAAAAAAAAATAATAAAGAATATATAAGAGATAAAAATAAAATAAAATAAATAAAAAATTAACGATAAATAGAAAAATAAAGGAACAATAAGCAGGGTAGGAAAAAAATAAAAATAAAAATCATGAATATAAGGCAGGTATCCAACACCTGTTGATGATCCAGCCATCGTATCTATTGATATTAATGGGTCTTTTTTCAATTTCCAAGGCCTCTTTTAACTTCCAATGATGGAAATGGTTGATCCTAGCAATGGCCTTAGCCTCTTTGATGCAGATATGATGGTTAGAATTTTCTGCATATTCAACTAGGGCAGACGAGCGGGATCTTCCATGTTTAATGTCAACAACATGATCACAAATCCTTTGATCTATAGACCGACCTGTTTCACCAATGTAGGGAGTCCCACAAGAACAGGGAATGATGTAGACACCTTTCCCATCCCTAGGGTCAATCGGATCCTTAACCTATTTGAGAGAGCTATGAATCCTGCTAAGGGGATTGAACGTCGAACACACCTTATGCTTCCTAAGGACCCTAGCAATTTTGTCAGTGGTTCCCTGAATGAACGAAAGACGCACACTGCTGGACCAAATTTTTCAAAGCTTCATCCACACCTGTTGGCTTAAAAGATCCTTTTCCATATCAAGATAGAAAAATGATCGGATCTTCTTGCAATTTATTGCCAGATATTTTGATGATGTCTCATGTCATGGTTATGACACGATATCAAGACTATGGATCTAAGAGTCTTGTAACTGGTAAAGAGACTGAGTCTTCCAGTCAACCACCAGAAAAAACTACTTTGGTTTCAAAACCACTGCAAATCGAGAAACCTAACCTTGAATTAGTGATTAAACTGCCTACCAAAGGTGTACTTCAAAAATTGGCTTTCAATCCACATGCGAGAGCTGCTCAAAATTACAACATTGTTGAAGATTTGGCGATATCCTGTTCAACAATGTTAGCCCTTGAGGCACTACAATCTTGTCAAGCTAAGAGTAAATTACTATTATCAGCAATAAGAGATATTTATCCTCAAGATTCAAATCTGATTGTTTTTTATCTCGAGAATTTTGTACCTAGACTCCCACATAAAATGGCTTTTCAAATTTCAATATTAGTCAAATCAAGGCGAGTTTTTGACATTGTAATTGGTGAGGGAGATTCTACATGTATTATGTCATTAGCTTGATGGAAAACTCTTGCTTCTCTAAAAATCATCCAATCACCAACCATCCTTAAAGACTTTGATGGAGGAGGTTTTCGCCCATTCAGAATACTCAAGGATCTGCCTATAGAAGTAGAAGGAAAAACCGTAACACTAGAGGTGGAATTTGTTGATGCCCCTCCTGATTACAACCTTCTTCTGGGTCGTAGTTAGTCTTATGCTATGATTGTTGTTGTTTCATCAGTCTCTTGGCTAATAATGTTTCCTCATAAAGGAAATATTGTTAAAATCGACCAGTTTTCTTACTTCAATCCAGACCCTAATTCTATAGATAGTATCGAACATGTCAGAAAAACGGTTATCCCTTACGAAGATGTTGGCATAGGACTAGTTAGGGATTCCTCTCTCATGGGAACTTTTTCTATGCCTTCTCCCAATGTACCACAAACTATTTCGAAGATCAAGATGATCACATCAAGCACAATGCCATTTGATGACACATGGAATGTGCCTTCAGAATCAGAATTAGACTCTTATGGTCGTGAGATGCCTTTAAGTCCTTTTGATTCAGTAGATGTAGTAGTGCAATGGTGTTCTGACATTACATCAAATTCAACCGATCAAATGAATGTGATCAACGAAGAATCATCTTCTATATCAAGCTCAAATTTGACATCATTTCTAGATCCTTTTCAACACGTATTCACAATTGATGAAAATATTCAAGAAATATTGTCATCGGATGAATTTCCATGGGACGATCTACATCACTGATCCTCTTTTTTGCCTGGCCTTGATAAAATGGAAAATCAATTTTCATCCATATTTACGATTGATTATGTCAAGGAACCTCAAAATCCCACATCGATTATACATTCGGATTCTCAAAAAAAATTCAGAAATATTTCTACAACAATTCCTATTGACATATCGATTAAACCTGGAATAATTGAAAAAATTCAGATAGGTTCTTCTTGTTCAGTTGAAGAGATCAAAACTTACATAGCCCTATTTCAAGAATTTTGAGACATTTTTGCCCGGTCTTATGAAAAAATGTTAGGTATTGATCCTAAGATTGCTATTCATGAAATTAAGACATACCTGTATGCTAAGTCTATTATATAGGGATTACATCCAATACATTCGTGGAAAGCTGCTACAATCAAAGCTGAAGTAGAAAAATTATAATGAGTAGGATTTATTTATCCTATTCCTTTGACTGATTAGGTATGTCATATATTTCCTGTAACGAAAAAAAAAGGGAATATCAGAGTATGTGTCGATTATTGGTGTATTAACAAGTATTGTCCCAAAGACAACTATCCTACTCCCTATATTGATCAAATTGTTGATGTTGTGACGGAAAAAAAATATTCTCTTTTATGGATGGTTTTTCTGGTAACATGCAAATCAGCATACTCTCTACTGATCAACCTAAAACAACCTTTATATGTCCTTAGGGCATGTTTGCATATTGTAAATTACCTTTTGGAATGAAAAATGTTGGTGAAACTTTTCAAAGAGCCATGTCTTATTAATTTCACGATATCAAACATATTGTATAGCCTTAACTGGATGACTTACGTGCTCATTCCTTACGCAAACAAGATCATCCTATAGACTTACGTGCTATCTCTATGAGATGTAGGCATTACAACATTCGTTTGAATCCAAAAAACTGTAATTTTTGTGTACAATCAGGACGTTTACTTGGGTTCGTCGTTTCAAAAGAAGTCATGTGTGTCAATCCATCGAAGGTTGAGGCTATCATTAATCTACCTCCTCCTTCCACTCTTCACCAACTCCAAAGTTTGGATAGGAAAGATATTTTTTTACATTTTTTTATCCTGAACTATGCAGAGTAAATGAAAGGTTTTACCTAGTTGTTAAAACAATATGTTCCATTCATTTGGCATGAGATTGCCGATAAATATTTTGATGCACTTAAAAATGTGTTGACCCATGCACCGTTATTGCATCTGCCCAATTACCACCGGGATTACTTTTTTTATTTAGCCGCATTTGATTCCATGATTGGAATGGTTTTATTTCAAGAGGATGGATCTACTAATGAACATGTGATTTATTACCTAATTTGGAATCTGAACCCGACGAAAATCAAGTATCCACATGTGGAGAAATTGGCCTTGGCATCTGTTCGAGTTGTCCAATGTTTCCGTCATTACATATTATTACAAAAAACCATAGTGATATCTAATTACAACCTGATGATGTATATTTTTAAAACTCAATTGCTCAGGGGAAAATACTCCAAATGGATCATTATCCTACAAGAGTTTGATTTGGGGTTTGAGAAATCAAAGTCTAAGAAATCACTAGTATTTGCCAAACTTATGTGTGATTTTACCAATACTGAGTCTGAAACAGTCGCAAAAAATCCTCTCGCTCATGAATATCTATTTCTAATCAGTACTTTGGACCCATGTTATGGATATATCATTATATTTTACTAGACCCAAACCTTTTTACTAGATCTTTCATGATCAGATCGACAGAGAATTCGATACCAACCTCAACAATACAATATTGTTGGTGACACCCTTTATCATCATGGTGCTGATTCTATTTTTCGACGTTGTATAACTCATGAAGAGGCCGAAAGGTTTTTGAATGATTTACATTATGGAGCGTGTGGCGGTCATATGTTTTGTTTTGCCACAGGCCAAAAGATATTGCACACTGGTTATTTTTGGTCGTCTTTGTTGAAACACTATATTCTTGCAGTTAGAAAATGCCACAATTGCCAGATTTTTTATTGAAAGATGCATGCAAATCAAGCTCCTCTTAACCTAATCATTGTTGTCGGTCCTTTCGCCAAATCGGGCATCGATTTCATCACATGTTACCCTCACTCGGGAGAGGTGCATGGGTATATTATTCTCTTCATAGATTACTTTACCAAATGGGGCAACGTGATGCTTACATTCATGACTAATTGAAAAACTGTAGCAATTTTCATATTCAATCACACGATTTCTCAGTTCGGTGTCTCTCAAGCTATCATTATATACCGTGGAAGCCATTTTCAAAAAATTATGATGACCAAAATTTCTGATCAACTTGGTCTACACCATGATAATTCTACACCATATTAATCACAAGCTAATGTTCAAGTTGAAGCCGTCAACAAGGCTTTAACCACTACGATTAAACGGATTGTCGAAACTCATAAATATAATTGGCATACCATGATTTTTTTAGCATTATAGGCATACCATACCTCTGCAAAAACTACCACAGGGTTCACTCCTTTTCAACTTGTTTATGGTTTAGAATTTGTGTTACCCATTGAATGTGAAATACCGTCACTCGAATTAGCCATTGAATTATTACTAGCTACCTCTGAAGAGGAGAAACGCTTTCTATACCTAGCACAATTAGATGAGACTTGTCGCACAACTGCATTAGCTACCGAAGCTCATAAAAAACGTTTTAAAGCTCAGTATGATCAAATTGTTAACCCTCGCATATATTTAGAAGGTGACCTAGTTCTAGCATACGATCAAGCTCATGACAAACTAGGCATTGGTAAATTCGAAGCAATGTGGCATGGTCCCTATATTGTTTAGTGTGTGCTTGCAAAATGAGCCTAAGAATTAATTGATTATGATGAAATCCCTTTAAATAAAACTAGAAATGTTCTTCATCTCAAGAGATATTATGCATGAATTTCGTGTGAAGATCTCCCTTGTACATTAGTTATAGTTTTAGAACAATGTGCCTTAGATTAGACAAGTGTGCCTTAGGATTAGTTATTTTTGTTTTAAATCTTTTTCTACTTTCACTGCTTATATTGATTACTCTTGATATTGCATATGTGGACATTATTTCAAAATTAGATTGGCTTTGTTGACGACGCCTATCATAGTACATGAAACATCTCTTCTGCGGCTTGGGTTATATATTCACCCACTGATGAGTTAGTCTCTATTCATGGGATATGCCTTGGTAAAAAAATGAACAATATTGCAGATTATAGTGCAGTCATTGAGCTATTATCCAATTCCATCAAATTTCATATTCAATTGTTGATTTTTAGGTTAGATTCAAAACTCATTGTATTACATTTAAATGGTGTTTATGCTATCAGAAATCCAACATTGTTAAGAATCTTGAGGGTTCATCTCTTGGAAAGAAAATTGATTGTCGAATATCAACAAATTTCAAGAAATTTAAACACATTGGCTAATGTATTAGCTAATATAGTTTTAAATAGACATCTTCAACATTAAAAGGTAAAACAAAAAAAAATTTAATCCATATTGAAAAAGATACGTAGAGAACAAAGGCAGTAATATCATTAGGTTAAATATTTTTGTGTCAAAAATATTACATCATCTGTGATCATAGGTATCAAACACCTTATGATCTAAAAGATACTGATACAAAAAGAAATGTCAATCTAAAATTGACCATCAACTATCCATGATGATGATCATGATAGAAAACTATGGCACGTGCCACCCTATGCAGAAATATCCTGAATGGGCCTAGGACACCAGTCACATGTCTCTGAAGCATGAGAGGTATATAATTTTTCCTTGTCTCTTGAACATCAATATTCAACCTCTCTAGGTTGTGCTCCAGCTCTGCAAGGATCTCTGCTGCATCATTCTGTGGTGGGCCTGCTATAGGTTGTGCCTCTCGCCTGTCAAAGCAACGAAGCACTATTGGTCGTGTTGGATCGACATCTGCATTTAATATTTTGTTAGTAATGCACGATAAGAAATCAAATAAAAATTAGATAACATAAAATCTTCAAAATAATTTTCTTTCCTGTCGCATCCCACTGTGCCCCTGGTGGAAGAGATGTGTTAGGATCACCTCTAAAATCCATCCCTGCATAAGGAAAATCTTCGATCATGAAGATTAATTTCCTAAGCCATATGAAAAAATGAGGAGTAAAGTGAACCATTGAGCCACCATCGTCATCATGGTGAGACATCAATGCTACCCAATGCAACCACATGGGTTTCACTTAATGAACCTCTAACATATCACGTGCAATCATAGCATATTAAACAATACCCTTAATTTGATTACATATTGGAAAATACCTCTAAAAATCACATTCTTTAACCCCCTACCACTATAAACCCAATAGACCTTCCCAATTTAAAAATACCCTAGTTTCAATATATATTTTAGGTATCCAATTTTTCATTAACATATTTTATACCCCTTTATATTTTTTTATTAACTTTGAGCTCCATTTTTTATAGCTCCCAATATAAAAACCCTTTAACCCCTATATATCCCCTAATATATTATGTCACTTTTTCCTAATTATATATCCCCCAATATGAACCCACGTGTTATGGTATTGCTCCCATAGTGAAGCCCCCGTGAACACAACATACGTGGTTCCCGAGGTCTTGTGGGATTGTAATATTCCAAAATGGGAAAAGCAGGAATATAGTGCATAAAGAAGGAAATAGCAGTTAATAGATCAACACACCATGATATGAAACAAATGTACATCCCTCTTATTTAACACATCAGAAAACAATAGGCACAAGATATTGAATATTAAGTCACTCAACAATACAAAACAAGCCTCCTCTAATAAATATGTTAATACATGAGAAAATACTGCTATACAAGTGCCATGAGCCATGAAAACGCAGGTTTAGGTCACAAACGGCTACAGAAAGATATAGAAATATGGATATGCTATTATATATCTCAAAAAATGTTCGGAGTGAGGATTTAGGCTCCCAAACACATTTCCAAGACAAACCAGGAAGGGTTTTCGAAAATACCCAAAATAACAAAATGCTGGAATGCAGCCCTAAAGCTGAATTGTGGCTGCAAAACTGAATACTAGAAAAAGGTGGTTGAACTGACAAAGAAATTAATAGAACTTCTCCCACAAAGTATCCAAGTGAAAGGCTAATCCTAACACTAAATTTGCACTTTAGATGATGGGAATAGGTTGACCTGGTCCCAAGATGTGAAAGAAAGCTCAATAAACTCCCTTTTTGATCTCCCAATGAGAAGAATTCTTCCTCCCATGAAAAAATAGCTCAGAAAGTGGGTTTCTCAACCCTCCATTGCAACAACCTGCAACACAACACAATTCTAAATAGATATTGCGCTGTAACTGAAGACTGAAGCTTGGCCAGAATGTCGGAGTGTGGAAATTATAGTACAATAATATTCCTAACAGCTACCTCAAAGGAAGAGGTCGGATCCCCGCTCGGGAATACCCGGTGATAAATAGCACAACAATCTGAGCTAAACAACTAAAGAGTGCAAGAAGTCATACAGACCACAAAATCAATAATCAATAACATAACCATATATGGCGGCCTTGCTCTCCTTATAAACAATGTGAGTCTTCTCACCTTCGGTCCCACTCATTAGGGTTACTACTATCATGGAGGCTTCCTCCCATTCACACTGCACTGTCTCTCATTGATGATCCACTCCCTCCATACCAACGCTATTGATTTGGTCAAACTTAACCTTGTCCACATGCATTAGCCCCTATTCACACATGGGGGTACTTTATCAAACTATCAAGATGATCTCTTTTCACACTAAGAGGTATTTTATTCCTACTAAAGAGATTTATGGGTCTCCCTACCCATTTATTCATCTATCTAAATGACAAGAGAAAAAATCAATATTCCAATTAGATGCACGCTAATTTAGGAATATTACATTCCTCCCCTCCCAAATGTTGCTTTTCCTCAAGAAACTGCAAGGATAGAACAGAAGAGCCTCCTCTCCTCCTCTTGCAGCATCCTCATATGATAAGCTCATCCAAGGAACAAGATGATGTCTCATCAATAAACCTCCAAGTTTCTCCTCCCAAGTATGCAAGTTAGCTTTTGGTGACAATCCCAAATAGCTATCATCCTGAAAAAGTGAAATCCCCATGGAGGCAAAAATATGCTGTCTAAAGGCCTTCTTGAGGCATGGAATCTAAAATATATTGGGAACCATCATTCCCATGTGAAGCTCCCATTCCAAAGCTATCATCCATACAAAATGAGTCACCCTCCAACATGGCAGCTCATGAAAAATCTCCTCCACCTTAAGCTCCTGCAAAGTAGGTGGGCTGCATAGCTGAACATGATGGATCAAATTGTCCATCCCAAATTGTCTTTCTCTCCACTTATGATAAGTGTAGAGATGATGCTGAATTTGGGCTTCAATAATTTTGCCTTCATGAAGCAAAAAGGAAATTGGATCCTCAAAGACCCACTCTTTGGTCCTTGCCCAGATCATCACATATAAAATGAATATTACATTATCATCATATAAATCCAATTTAGAAAAGTACCGAATCTTTCATGTAATTTTGGAAGGTACCAACACTCTCCCAAGTGGCTACAACATAGTTTTACTAACTGCAGTTTCAAAACATGATGTGGCAAGTTGTCTCACAACAAATTGATGGTTGTGAATGTCATCTCATCTACAAGTAAATATAAAATGGCATTATATATCAACTCAACATACAAATAATAGTAAAATATTTTCCCACAACCATACAGGAGATAGCTATCCCCATCATTGATGTTGGTCCCAAAATTACCATGAAGCCCAAATAGAGGCTTGCCTTCTTGTGGAGCAATGCACTGTGTATAGATGGTAAGAGAATGAAAATACTACGTTAGATATTCAATAAGTGAAAAAACACAATTCTTACCATGTACTGAGGGTAGGTTGATGATAAGATCCATGAATGAGCCCTCCATAGGGGTATGACATATCTCCATTAAAAGGAATGAACCATGCGGTGCATGTAAAACCTTCTTGATATGCTTGGAGATTCAAGTCAAGAAGATCAAATCATGGTAATAGATGTCTCCATCGACTACTCCATCAATCACCTCTCCTACTTGTCCATCAAGTGCATCATATGTGAAGTGATCCTGGGAACACTCCATCAACAAACCCAAGCTCCCAAGTGACAGTGTTGTTGGCCTTGGTAATAAGGCTCTTGTCATCTCATAGCCCCATTCTTTGACATGCGAAATGTCAAAGTCATCAACCATAATGCTGCTATATATGGGAGATTCCATCCAAAGTGGAAGTAACTCCTGATCCTACAAGGCTAAGGAATAGCCCCTTTACACCATGATAGTGCCATCACCTATTCCTGCAACATCATGCAAAGTATGGGAGAAAATCAGCCCATACTCCCCCAATAATTTCCAAAGCAAAAAAAACTCATGTTGCCTCCTAACATCATCATCATACAAGTCATGGAGTAACATCATGATGATTGACTTGTAGAATGCCCCATATAGCCTAATATTTTGTTGCTATAATATATGGCTGCCATGCAATGCCTCAAACCATAACATATATTTTGACAAAGGATATGTCATATGATGGCCAAACTCTCTCAAGAGTAGCCAAAGCAGCCATGCCTCCTGCTGCCATGTGTCATAGATATGCAAGTGGCTCACCGACCCCTTGCTCACCATCCACACCCATTCATCCAAATGTGGGTGTCTCCTACCATGCTCCACTTTGGTACTCCTCTAATGGAGAATACCATCCTCCCAAATCAGATTTCTATTTTTTCATTTCATGGGATATTGAAATGCAATCTCCGGGATATCTCCAAATGAAGACCACTCATCAACAACCAAGTTGACCCCATAAGGATCCAAATAAGATGTAAGAAAAAACTCCTCGTCAATATGTCAAGTGCTCATCAAGAATTATCCATCATAATAACGGAAGATTTCATTCATCATAATATTTCCTCCATCAATCATCTGCATACCCAGTGTCACACAAGTCTAATGGTCATTAGAATGCCCCAATAATAGTTGGGCCCCCAAATCATCACTACTGCTCAATGACAGTGCTATTGATCTCCATGATGGTGCATCTGTTGTCTCATGATCATTCATAACACTGAACATATAGTTCTGCATTGGATTTCCAACGATAATGTTCATCCTATCCTCCAAAATTCCACACTCCAACCCCAAGAGTTGTTTGCATCTCAACAGTGATATAGTAGGATGATTATATATCTCCTCCTTGAAAAAATCAAGGTTCCTCAACGCAGTGATAGTTTTCTGCTGTAGATTAGCAGTGTATCTTGACTCTAGGTCATGCAATGGCATATTCCCACACTTCTCCATAAGATGTGCTGAAATAATATAAAGTGGAAACATTTTCATACCTTGGTTTTGCTTGCCTTCCTCCGGTCCGATGACTTCCCCAACTACTGATGATGATGGTTTCTCCTCTATGGCTACATCAACGTTGGTACAAGTCTCCTCCTCCTCATGCATCTCCAGAATAGTGCATGGTACTCTAAATGTCAATATATCAAGACCACTTTGCAAAGGTGCAAGTGTTCTTTCTCTTGATGCAAGTGCTCCCACAACAAGTGGTGGTGTGAGTTATTTATTCTTGTCAAACTTCTTGATCAACCTTTGAGTAAAATATGCATATGCACTCACTCTTGCATGACTCAAATGGCTGAACCACCAAATGTTTTCTTTACCCTCAAGTTGCAGTGCTGCAATCTCAACAAATTCTCTCTCTACTACTGGATGTAGAAACAATAATGCATCCAACTTGATTCCCCAAGCTCTTGTTGTACATGTGGATGACCCATCCAATGTAGGCAATTGAAATCTATTGCTGTAAGGTCTTCTTTCTTCCTTGAGCTGAACGAACTGTGGGAGAGTTAGATTCTCCTTGAAAGCTCTAGGTTGAGACTTATATTCTGCAAGATAATCACTTAGAATCTCATGATCTAAATGGCCTCCATCTCCATGCCTCTTGTATTCTTCTTCAAAATAAAAGGGCATAGTATGTTTCTTTAGAGCTCTATGCAATACCGGTTCTTTCTTCTGCTGATAGGAAGTACATGGACCTTCCTCTTTCATCTTCTTGATCACCTTGGAGAGGTTCCTCATAGATTTGAAAAGTGATGAGACAAAGCTCATTCCTTCTATCATTTTAGATATTGTTTTCTTCTCTTCTTCTTCTTATAGCATATTGTCTGAAACTCACAGGCTAAGCAAAGATTATGCTCTGATACCACTTTAATATCCCAAATTGGGAAAAGAAGAAATATAGTGCATAAACAAGTAAATAGCAGTGAATAGACCAACACACCATGATATGAAGCAAATGTACAACAATTTTATTAAAAATATCAGCAAATAATAGGAAAAATATCTTGAGGATCTAGTCACTCAAGCAATACAAAACAAGCCTCCTCTAAGCAAATATGTCAATACATGAGAAAATACTGCTATACAAGTGGCATGAGTCATGAAAACACATTTTTAGGGCATAAAATACTACAAAAAGGTATAACAATATGGATCTGCTATTATATAGCTCAAACAATGTTGCGAGTGAGGATCTAGGCTCCCAAACACATTTCTAAGACAACCCAAGAAGGGTTTCCAGAAATACCCAAAATACCAAAATGCCGAAATGCAGGCCTAGGGCTGAATTGTAGCTGCAAAACTGAATACTAGAAGGAGGTGGTTGAACTGATAAAGAAATGAATAGAACTCCTCCAACAAAGTCTCCAAGTGAAAGGTTGATCCCAACACTGAAGATCTCACACTCCAAATTAAGCACTGAAACCTCCACTACAAGTGCTCACTGAAATAATGCAGTCAAAGAGGGAATCTATGCTGTAGATGATGGGAATAGGTTGGCCTAGTGCCAAGATGTGAAAGAAAGCTCAAGAACCTCCCTTGCTGATCTCGCAATGAGAAGAATGCTTCCTCCCATGAAAAACTTGCTCATAAAGTGGGTTTCTCAACACTCCACTGCAACACCCTGTAACAAAAAACATTTATAAATAGATAATTCATTGTAACTTAATATTGAAGCTTGGCCAGAATGCTAGAGTGTGGAAATTATAGTACAATACTCTTCTTAGAGTCTCCATCAAGGGAAGAGGTGGGATCCCCTCTCGGGAACACCCTGTGCTAAACAACAAAACAATCTCACCTAAATAGCTAGAGAACGCAAGAAATCATACAGACCACAAAATCAATAATCAATGACATAACCATCTATGGCTGCCTTGCTCTCCTTATAAACAATGTAAGACTTCTCACCTTGGGTCCCACTCATTAGGGTTACTACTACCATGGAGGCTTCCTCCCATTCACATTGCACTGTCTCTCATTGATGATCCACTCCCTCCATACCAGTGCTATTGATTTGGTCAAACTTAACCTTGTCCACATGCATTAGCCCCTGTTCACACATGAGGGTAATTTATCCAGCTATGAAGATGATCCCTTTTCACACTAAGAATTAGTTTGTTCCTACTAAAGAGATTTATGGGTCTCCCTACCAAATTATTAATCTATCTAAATGACAAGAGAAAAAATCAATATTCCAATTAGCTGCATGCTAATTTAGGAATATTACATTCCTCCCCTCCCAAATGTTGCTTTTCCTCAAGCAACTGCAACGATATAACTGAAGAGCCTCCTCTCCTACTCTTGTAGCATCCTCATATGATAAGCTCATCCAAGTAACAAGATGATGTCTCATTAATAAACCTCCAAGTTGCTCCTCCCAAATATGCAAGTTAGCTCTTGGTGACAATCCCAAATAGCTATCATCCTGAAAAAGTGAAATCCCCATGGAGGAAATAATAGGTTATCTAGAGGCCTTCTAGTGAGTGCAAGAATTCATACAAACCACAAAATCAATAATCAATAACATAACCATCTATGGCTACCTTGCCCTCCTTATAAACAATGTGAGCCTTCTCACCTTGGGTCCCACTCATTAGGGTTACTACTATCATGGAAGCTTCCTCCCATTCACACTACATTGTCTCTCATTGATGATCCACTCCCTCCATACCAGTGTTGTTGATTTGGTCAAACTTGACATGTCCACGTGCATTAGCCCTATTCACACATGAGGGTACTTTATCCAGCTATGAAGATGATCCTTTTTCACACTAAGAGGGATTTTATTCCTACCAAAGAGATTTATGGGTCTCCCTACCCATTTATTCATCTATCTAAATGAAAAGAGAAAAAAATAATATTCCAATTAGGTGCATGCTAATTTAGGAATATTACAGGGATCCACCAGAGACTCTTGAAGTGCAAGGAGTGGGATCATCTCTAAATAAAATGATACGAGAATGGACCCATACCTGATGTTTTTTAACTTCCCATTCTTAGCCCTCATGAGTTTTCCCTTCATGTTAGCCAACAATCCTTCAATCCGATTGAAAATTTTTCCCCTAAAACATTCAACTTTAGTCTGCATATATGCTTTGGTAGCCACATGCAGAGATGCACTCCCACACAACCTGGTAACAGTGAATGCAATGATATTGAGGTCCAGTCGCATAATAGTTTTGATATCAATGCGACCTTCCTTTAACTCTAAATGTCCGCTACAATATTGAGCCATCAAAGAAGCAGTGGGAAGATGTCATAGTCTGGTCCCAAATAAGGAAATGTCCGTCCATATACGAGGTAATCGAGTAACAAAGTATATGTCGTCTGACTCGATCACAAGCCTATGGTCTCCAATAATGAAACATTGATCTCGAAAATCCCATGCATTCACTAGCTAGGTCATCAGCTCAACCTATGCTTTCATACCCTGAATCGCCCAGAACTTATACAAGATACAATTTTTTAATGAGCACATTGTTGCTGGACCATCGATGGATTCATTGTATACAAGTTCATGCTTTCTTTCTCACCATTCCAACATGATTGTCAACCTACAAAACATCAATTTAATCATTAGAAATCAGTTGGGAAAATTTTGAGCCATTTTTATGGAGAGGAACATGTTTTTTAAAACCCCATGACACTTGTGTAGGTGCTATGTGTACACAATGCATTTTTTCACACGCATTCCACACAAAACCCATGACGACCCGATGATTTTTCTATTAAAAAATCATCGGGGTGCGTAGTTTTCTCCACGAAAACCTGCGTACCCCCAAGGGCGGATTTTGAAACATGGTTTCCCTCTAAAAATGCCCTAAAAGCTTAAAATAAAAAAACTAAATGGATGAAAAAAAAGATAATGATGATGTGGATTACCTGGTGCATATGGTTCTCGAAATGGTTGGTCAGTTCTTTTGATATTAGCTCCGGAAGATTTTGGGAAAAAACTCTTTCTGCTCTGCTCTGAAAAACAAAAGGTGAAAATGACATGTTTAAACTTATTTTTGTTGTTTTAAATGAATAAAATAATATTATTTTATTTATTTTTACTTCAGAAGTCAAATTATTATTATTTTTCCCCTTTTTGAGAGCAAATGTTGGCAAATTTTTGAGTTTTTGTGAAAGAAACACTATATTTTGTGAAAGAATCACTTTGACACTGAGTACACTTTTATCACTTTTTCGGGCTCTATAAAAATACAAAAAAGAGAAACCCTAGAGTCCTCTTTTGAGCCCTTTTCAGACTCTCTAAACATGAAAATATAGTCGAGTAATTGACTATTCGAACTTGTTAAAGTAAATGAATAGTCGTCCATTCAGTATAAGTTTTCCGCTTTTCCAGACTGAAATGGACTATTTACGAAAAAGGTATACGTTGACTAAGAATAATCAATATATTTCTCTCCTGCATTATTTTATCCTTTTTCGGCTTGAGGGACTAAATTTACGAAAAAGAAAACCATGAAGCTTACTTATGTTTTACTTCTGACTCCCTGAAACTGAAAAACACCGAGTTAATCCTATGTTGTACCCATTAAAATTAAACAATACAGGACCTGTCAATCACAACAGGACAGAACCACTCCTTCTTAGGGTTCGTTTTTAATACTAATATGGACTCATATGAAGAATGAGATTACACAACAAGAAAATGTTGTCCTCCTCAAGCTTGACAAAAATAAAAAAGTACTTTCTAGTAATGGTGGGGGAAAAAGTGAGAAAAAGAATCCATTCATTGTTCTAGTTTTACAAACCAACATGTGGCTCTTGAACATGACACTTTGTCACACTTGTACCTGGGTTGGGAAATTATTTTTCTTAGATTTAATCAAACCATATTGAAAGTATTCAGCTGGTTTCTGGATATTACCTTTAGGTCAAATGATGCCAAGCCATTTAAAGTGTCATTATGTTCTCAAGAGAAAGTTCAATTTACCATTCCTTTCAAACATTTGTCTCCATTTTTGTTGACCATCCTTGAGTCAGTCCTTGTAAAAATTTTCTTAAAAACTCGATCTAATGGTTTTGTGTCATAGGCTTTCCTGCGACGGATCACTTTCTATCGACATTGAATCATTATCTAGAAAGTTGATTTAGAATCCTATCAGTACCTTGGAATCTGCATGCCCTAATGACAGGTTTCTCACCTTCGATGATAGGTTCTCATCATTGACCTTTGATCGAATTATTCTATGAGTTTTGGACTACAAATCATTCATTCACACTTCATAGATTGTGCCGAGGTACTTTGAGATACATTGCCATTACTGATGGTTTCTCTCACAATTGTTGACGGTTCCCATCATTAGCCAGTAATCAAGTGGTTTCTACCGTGTTCGACTTCGACACAATCAATTGCATCGATAGATTCATACTAGTTCGAGAGGTAGAAATCAAGACCTTAGATCTAGTTTCTACCATCCAGGCTATAAGGAGTTTTATATTCATAATATAGTAGACTTCTTATGACAAATGGTTGTGCCCATACTGTGTCTACTTTTCATGTAATACTGAAATCATATCTGTACCAGAAAACTTAGTTAGTTTTTCTCTGAGTATTGAAATGCCTACCTCAGTGATGATATATATTTGTATTGAATGTTTACAGATTTTTTATTCGTGTCTCCAATCCAATCCTCGCGATGATAAATCACTTCAATCTTCAGAAAATATTTCTCCGACTTCGCACTTTAGGGGGAAATTTGTTACATGTCATTTTGTCACCATGACATTTGACTATTCATATGGGTCTATAACCATCCATATCATGTTCCCTTAAAGGTAAAAAAAACTCATGTTCTTGAATCAAGTCTTGGAAATTGGAGTAAAGATTTGTAAAACCATTAAAATATTACTTGCGTAGTTTTTATAGCCTTTTCCTGTGCATGCGTTAATGCTTCTTCCATTAGCCGCGACGATCACCACTATGTTTTCCACTAAAGCCTGCGCACCCCCATGATAATCAAGTAAAGATAAAAAGTAACTTCTAGAAGTTTAGTTGGTCGAATATTCTACCAACTGGAAACCTCTAGAGTCACGATAGTTAGAGCTTTATCCCTCTACTCATGAAGCTTATCCCTTGGTCCAAGGAACTCAAATCCCTTCATTGGATAAATCCATCCCTCTCTTAATGGATCTGAAACTACCTCAATTCCTCTATAAATTGAGCTCAAGTTTCCGGTCGAAGGGTAGATACCAATGTGAATAGAGACTGATTTGTATAGTTTCTAAGTTGGACAGAGTTCATAGAGTTCATATTTTCTATGCTAGTGAGTTGTTGTTGACAAGTTGAAGATCACATATTTGTGCCCATGACTTCATGCTGGTCATTCTAGAGAGGAAGGCTTACTAGACTAAATGAAAATCATTTCTCAGGGTAAATATGTACAACATCAAGGCATCTCGTTGTGAGATTTCTCTTTCTAATTTATGATAGTATAGATGGATCTCTTTTTCTCATTGTCTTGTTTCTGAATTCATGGGAATAATGTCAATACTTAGATTCCTTTATCACTAAGTTGGATTAGTATTTACGATTATTATATATTGTAGGTGCTTTGATCATTTGTCTTGTCTATGATTACATGTTCTTTTCATTATTGAAGAACCACTTTGGAGCGAAAGCAAAAGCACTACATCAGACATCTCGAATCAAAGGTAGGAGCATTTCCTCTTCATTTCATGGTTGTAATAATCTAAAATACAAATAAGGCAGAGAAAAAGATATTCAATGGATATTTGTTTCTAGTTACTCGTTAGAGTACTAGAGAGATCGTTGGGAGATCGCTCTTGTCCGTAAGAGGTATTAATCCCAGTAACAAGCATTTGAATTAAAGTGATTGTTCAATACATTTATTTTTAAATGTATATATAATTTAGTGTTTTTTTTTGTTGAACACAAAGTCATTATTATTTCAATTTATATTGTAAAATATGTAAATAAAATTTATATAGTAAAATGAATTTATAATTTATGTATTTTTGTATTTGAAAAAATTGACAATTTTTTTAATTTGAAGTAAATTATAATAGTTACTACTATTCCCTTCCACAAACACAAGTGAATCAAGAAAATTTTAACTTAAAACTTCCTCGAACACAAAATTTCATTTGACCACAACAAACTTTATAATCTATAAAATTATTATTTATATATCTCATATGTTTTTATTAAAAAGGAAAAAGAATCATATCATTTTATATATTTCTTAAAAATGGAAACAATAAAAAACAAAAATTCATTGGGAACACAAATGGATTGGAGAGGGTTGGTTTATTTATGACCTAAGTTCATAAAGTAATATTTGCGCCGTTAATGTAATAATGGAGCTTTCTCACCCGAAAAGTGTTTCTCCTAATATAAATCCATGTGAATTTTGTGATAAGGATGTCATTTTTATTATTCATAGTGCATATCTCCCATCAAAATTTGAAACGTTTCGGTAATCAAACACATCAACATCCATAATGAAACAAGAATTGCACGCAAGTGGTAGTCCCTGATAGAAAAGTGATTATGGGATGCTTGTAGATACATGTAAAACATCTTTCTTGGTATTAGTGTAGTGCACTAGCTATGTGTTTTTGACTCAACCATATATAACTACTATATTTCTCATTATATATATTGAGTAAAATCTTTGTAATTTTGTTTTTATGTAAAATTAAGGTGGAAAGTATGAATTGTTAATGTAAATTTATGTATATAATAATATTTAGCAAAAATTTTGTAATTTTATTTTTTTAGAAACACCAAATGTGATATATGTAAATATATTCTTTTCTTTTGCATATTTATGTTTTACTATGTTTATAGTTTTTTTAATTGTATTTTTTATTAACAAGTATGGGGATAATATCTTCAAATTCATTCGTTTTTAGTTTACATTATTACTATGTTTATATTTTTTCTTTTTTAATTGTATTTTTTATTAATAATTATGCAGATAATATCTTTAAACTCATTAGCTTTTAGTTTACCACATAGAATATTGTTTTTAGTTTGTCCCTTTTATAAATAAGGGTAATAACATTTTTAGGCTATTATAGTAATTAAACCAAACTGTACAATTGCAAAAAAATTCTCCTCTACCGTTGGAAGAACAACCCCTTCCAGTTTAGTGAATGACACTTCCTCTCAATAATCAAATTCTCAAAAACATTGGTTTCTGGAAATATAAATGAATTGTATTCAACATAGAAAATAATTTAAAGTATGGAATACTCGAGAATCATTTTTCATCTTATCCTGCCAAATAATTAGGGCCTTTGGGTATGACCATATGAAAATGCAACAATGGACTCATAAGATAATGGAAAATGCCAACTAGGTTAACTGTAAGGAAAACATTAAGCTTCATATTAACAATTCTCCTATGTCTAGACACTTACAAATTGTTGTGCCAACTAGGTTAAATACAAGGAAAACATTAAGCTTCATATTACAATTTCTCCTATGTATAGACACTTACAAATTGCCAATAGTGGTCTAGCTAGATTCACCAATCTCTAAAGGATTACTCTGACATAGGAATAGTAGTGCTGCTCGAGCTGCACTACTATAAAAATTATGCTATCGAGAAAAGTGCATTATAGTCCAATCTCAAGTTTTATCAAGAAAAATTCTTTGTAGGATTACATATGTATTGCATTTCTTGCATGAATACAATTTACCTATGCAACTTCTTCCCTACTTTGGATCATTTCTCTGAAAATATTCATTAGATGTTGTAACAAAAAGGGATTTTCTCTAAAGAGATTCATTAGATGTTGTACCACAAAAGGAATTTCATATGGTTATTTCATTATTACTAACCATTGCGAGGAGCAAGATGGTTACCTGAAAATAGAGTCTCAAGCTTGTTCTTAAGATTGTAATGCTCTTGTTTCACGTACTCCAAGCATTGGAGACAACTACAAAAGGCAAATAAAGTACTACTATTAAGTTAAATTGATCAAAATTCCTTGCAGATGAAATGGGATAAATATCACATTTCTTTTAATATCTCACATGATATTGGATTTCCCACCATTATCCTAATTAATTTCATACCAAAAGCCATATTAATCAAACTTGGGACTACTAGAAAATCTACAATATTAATTTTTAGAGATTCTCCAACCATCATATGCCAGGAAAATGTAGTTATAATTTTCTATTTCTCTTTCACAAAATGTACGGAATGAAAAATTATTATCTAGATATATTCTATTTTCTTCACTAAAATGCCTTGAGCTCAAAATTAGGAAATTGATTTTTACAACAAAAATGGCTTCATCATACTAATATTAATAAGATTTATGGGCAAAGGATCCACATGCTACCATGTGCTATGAGAACCAGTGAAAATGAATTTAATCAAACCCAAATAATACTTCTAAAAAATAATGAAAGAAAAAAGGAATAAAAAAAATTCGAGTCTCTAACAAAAAAATCTTCAAACCTGAAATTAACTAACAAAACTTAAAATTGCCTGGTGGGCTCCACAAAATATGTTTCATTCAGACCTAATTTGCAGGGTATCATATCTACAAAGTACAAAATTAAAATAAATAATACACAAACAAAAATAGCAGCAGGCCCCTCACTCTTAGTAAAATTGACCCCTATGAAAAATAACCCTTCCCATACCTAAAAATTAAACAAATATCATTGTAAAAAAAAACATATATCCATTTTTCTACACTCACAGCAACAATCCTACTCGAAACAACAATAAAGGAAGAAGAAGTATTGATAAACTATTTAATTGAGCTCCGGAGTGATCCAGGATTTGTTTTTGGTTTCCTGATGTAAACAACTAGCCCTTTCCAACTATTTTTTTGGATTCTTCAAGGAGGGTGATTTGGGAAGCACCCTAGATCACCTGGAGTGCCATGAAAAATATAAGAAATAGAGACCGTGATGGTAGAAGTTGGCATCCCAAGCCACTGTGGAAACATGTGGAGTTAAGATCACATCCCAAGCCAATGTGGAAACAGGTGGAGTTACGTTTTAGCCCTGAACTAAATAAAAATAGTAAATCTATTGATTTAACAAAAGAAATATGAAAACAAATTGTTAAAAATAAATACAAATGAAATCTCCACACCGCAAACCTTCATAGAGTTCTAATAGAAAACACGGAAAATTAGTCGGGAATTGAAACATACATCGTTTTGGATAAATTGGCTAGAAGTTTCTCGAGATCTTCAAATAAGACCAAGACCACTTCAGTCACAAATTCAGGATTGATCTCGTCCTGCTTTTGTTTGAATTGTTCATCCAGGAATCCCTTCAAAGAATTTAATGCCAATGTTTAATGTCGGGAAAATCCGAACAGATGGAAGATTGTGTCGAATTGGCTCAGGAATCCGGGATCAAATTAAATAAAGCGAGAACTAAAAAATATAAAATTTAATGTTACCTCTTGGTATAGACGGCTTACACTTTTTAAGCACTCATAAATATGGAAAAAATGTTAAATACAAACTTGAAATTGTGCAGATACCTTGAAGGATAATCAATAATCACATAATGGGGGAAATGAACATAGGGATTAAATTGTTTAAGCACTGAGAGATATGGAAAAGATGCAAATAAAAACATGACATTTTGCAGATACCTTGAAGGATAGTGGCATAGACCCTTGTCTTGCATGCAACGAGTTGGCATGCATAATTTTCAATTAATGGTTTATATCTATTATTTTTATAAATTTACATCTAATTTTTATTTCAATTACTTATTTATTTATTTAAATAAAATGATAAATGTATAACCATATAAATAATAATTTAAATAAATTATTAAGAAAAAGGTAAAAGAGTATATGAGTGAAAATTTTAGGGGCTAATATTCGTAGATGAGATAATTTTTCATGTCTTTTCCAAAAAATAGGTTCGCCAATTTCCATTTTTTCCTAAAATTGATTAGCCCAAATTTTATAAGTAAAAATGATTTTACCTTAAAACTCGGCAAAATTTTATAGAGACTATATAAAATCATTAGAAGTTTTAATATTTTTACTCAGATATCACCAATAATTTTATGGTTTGCATATTATGGATTAGTAATATTCACCAATATTTCTAATCCCTAAGATAAATTTCCATCCTTAAAATTTACAGTAAAAAATATTAAAGAACATTTTAGGTAGCATTTCTAGCATGCATGCACCACCTCTCCACTCAACTTGGAGTCCATAGCATGCAACCTATGTGTCCTAGAAATTTGTTGGTTTTAGGTGGGTTTTTGTACCAACTTTGGTAATAATTTCCTAGTGGTTTGATTTCTCTCATCAATTTTCTCGGAATACTTTTGCAGTGTACTTCTAGACTTTGGTGTTGGAAGTTCCTCAACCCCATTTTTATGATAACTGAAATAACAGACAACGAAGAACTAGTTGAAGAATATGAGATCATTTTCCTTCTCTTTTCCATACTTTCTCCATCCATATATTGTAGACCAAAATTTGACTCTCGTATTGGTTCTTTCAATTATGATGGCTCTGCAAAATCAATTGGCTGGTCTGCTGCAGCAATATTTGCAGAGCACTCTACATCCAGATGAAAAGACATGGGGAATGGATATGTATTGCATGGGTGAGTTCTAATCCAATTTGCCTCCAAATTTTTTTTAGTGTTGGGTTTCTATTAGGGTTTGGGTTGTTTCATTGTTTGATGTCGACCTTTGAAGATTCAGGAGGTCCTCCCATCCAGTTGTTGGCATTGCTGACATTGATGTTTTTCATAGTACTTCTGCCTCAATTTTTCGCTCATGAGGATGAAAGTGATGTGGAGACTAAAACAAAATTTTATTGGATGGTGGATCCAGGAACTTGGCTCCCTTTCCTGGGTGGTCGATCTGGAAACTTGGCTCCCTGTTCAGTTGATGGCTCCGTGGAAATATATATATCGTGGTTGATGGGAGAGAGATTTTATGAACTCACAGTAACCTAGTTGGATGTCTCAATGGTACGTAATATTGGAGGCTCTTCCTTTGGGATCAACCCCTTGCTCCTCATGCTCATTATCATAATATAGGCTAGTTATCTCTTTTACCTCATTTTGAATGAATTCTCGGTGTTCAAATTCAAATTTCTAGCATTTTTGCTTCATTATCTAATGGAAATTTCTCAGAATACAACAAAACTTCGACTACATGCAGTGAAATTAAAATGAAAAAGATGTGTAGATGGTTTACATCAAATACAGATGGAAGTTTCAAGCGTTCACCTTTCTTGTAAATTTCAAACTGAAAGTTACAAGGGTAAAAATAATTGTGTTGTATATAATTTGGTCATTGACTTACCTTAATTCCTCATTTTTTCGCAGCTTTCTGCTTGTCTATCACAATTTTTCACATGTATATTCCTATCATTATATTTCACTTGTTTGTGCATGTCTTTGTGTCCATTTGAATGTATTTATTCACAATTATCTACAAATGAGAAAGGAAATACATAAACTATTCCTAAGTTACCAATTTCTTTTCTAATATTTTTTAATCAATTAATTATTGTATAAAGGAATTATATGTACAGACTAGTGTTGGAATTAATTTTCAACTACCCAAAGAGCGCAGAGAACAGCGGCAAGTTAAGTCCGCGGGGGTCGTGGAAGTCTTGTGGGCGGAGGAGCTTACCCCCTCGAAACAACTGACATCATCAGCTGGGGACCCACATATATTATATGGCCCATATGTTATATGTTATATCATGATCGCCGGTTACATGTTTTTATCACGACATTTTTTAATAGTTGGTTTTAAAGAGGGTTTTAAATGTTGTTTGTTTTATTTTAATATATGCAATACATACATATGTTAAAAGGCCCGTAAGGTGAATAGATATGTGCTCAGCACATTGTAAAGATTGCTGTTGTATTTAAATACACAGTAATTGTTTTATTACCCAGAAATGTAATCACAGCAGCGCTGAAGAAAAAAAAAGAAATGTAATTTTAATTACATAGCACAGCAGTGTGAGAGAAGAAAAATCTGGGTGCCATCAAGTCAAAGCTGTGATCAATGCGCTCCAAGCGGTGCCTGCAGAAATTTATGATGCCATAAATGAAATCTGAAGCGGTGAATTTTGTGGTTGAATGTCAGTTAATGGCATTAATTAAATCTGGGATATTTTGTTCTAATACAAAAAACAGAGTGTTGTAATTTTATTATTACACACAGAGTAGAATTGTTATGCACGGCAGAGTGCGTTTGAAAAAGACAGTGAGTGAATTTTGGAAATACACAGCAGCGTATTTTCTAGAAAAACAGAATGTTTTGTATTTTACACAGCAGTGTGAAATATTTTGTAACAGTAGTGAATGACAGAGTGATATTTCTGAACTGTGTTTGCAGTAGTCATATTTTTTTTGTAACCCCTCTTTTGAGGAAGAATTGTAACAGCAATTTTTTTTAATAGAATTTTTTTTATGTGAAACTATGTCACTGTGGAAGAAATTCTGAATATTTCTCTGGGTTAAGGAAGGCAGTTTTATTGTTTTGGAATTCTGAAAATTCCAACATGGTATCAGAGCCAATCCAGGCTATTTGAAGGTCAAATAAGCTAAAGGAAAGGAGTTCTTAGTTGTAGCAGCTTCTCCAGCAGTGTGAAGACTCAGCCAAAAGAATCCAAAGGTATTTCTCTATATAGTTTTGTGTTACTGTTGCAGTACAGTTGGTTATTTTAAACACACAGTCAAGTGTTTTTGAGATCATAGTTAAGAGTGCAGAATGGCTGGAGCCAGCACAGTTATGAGTTTGGGAAATATCCATCTCCCACAATTCAATGGAAAAAATTATAACTACTGGTCAATAACTATGAAAGCTTTATTTACCTCACAAGAGTTATGGGAATTAGTTGAGGATGGCTTTGAAGAGCCAGCAAATGAAGCAGAGTTTTATTTTTTAACTCAAGCAGAAAGGGAGTCACTGAAGAACAATAAGAAGAGGGATGCCAAGGCTCTTTTCTTCTTGTATCAAGCAGTGCATGAGAGTGTGTTTCCAAGGATAGCAGCAGCTAAGAAATCCAGTGAAGCATGGGAAACTCTCAAGGCAACTTATCAGGGAATGGGGAAAGTGAAGACAGCAAAACTTCAATTGCTGAGGAGAGATTTTGAGACTCTCTCTATGAAGGAGTCAGAGAATATTGACTCATTCTGCACTCATGTGATTGGAATGGTCACACAAATCAGATCTCATGGAGAGACTCTTGAAAACAAGAGGATTGTGGAAAAACTCTTGAGAAGTTTACCCTCAAGATTCGATGTGATTGTCACCACCATAGAGGAGACTAGGGATCTCACAAAGTTTTCAGTAGATGAACTACATGCATCACTGATGACCCATGAACAGAGATTGAGTAGGAGTGAAAACTCATCTCTAGCGCATGCTTTTAAGACCCAGATGTCTTTCAGAAGAGGAAGAGGGCAAGGCAAAGGAAGAGGAAGAGGCAGAAGCCAAAACAGAGGTGGAAGGAACAACCCTTCACATTCACATGGAAGGTGCAACAGTCAAAGTCACAGCCACGGCCAAGGCAGCCAGCAAAGTGGACAGCAGAATGATCAAGGACAAAGGTATGACAAATCCAATGTCCAATGTTACAATTGTAAAAAATATGGTCATTATGCTAATGAATGTAGAAAGAAGAAGCATAATGATATGAGAAGTGAAACTAGTGCAAATTTCACAAAAGAAAATAGCAGCCAAATTAATTTGTTTTTATCTTGTAATATGGTTGAAGAAAAGAGTGAAGACTTATGGTTTCTAGACTCCAGTTGTAGTAACCATATGACAGGAAATATAGCAATGTTTTCTATGTTAGATGACAGTGTGCAGTCACAAGTCACACTAGGAACTGATAGCAAAGTTTCTGTTATGGGAAAGGGAGATGTAAATGTTTTAACAAGATTAGGTGCAAAGAAAACCATAGCAAATGTTTATTATGTTCCAGGAATGAAGTGTAACCTCTTAAGTATTGGACAGCTTGTCCATAAGGGGTATAATGTTTTCTTTGATAATGATGTTTGTACCATCATGGATAAACCACCCAGCAATCAGTGTATTGCTGAAGTGAAGATGACAAGGAACAAGATGTTCCCTTTTAGAATGAGAGTAGATTTGAAGAATGGTGAAGAGAAAGCAGCAGTTGCACAAGAGACTTTTCAAAGCGAACCAAAGGATGATAATTGGTTATGGCACTTGAGATTTGGACATCTCAACTTTGGAGGTCTTAACTTGTTGAATAGAAAAGGAATGGTAAGTGGTTTACCATTGATAGAGAAACCAGACAGCCTTTGTGAAGGTTGTATTCTTGGGAAACAACATAGAGAAAGTTTTCCTTCCGGGAAAAGCGTAAGGGCAAAAGCACCCTTAGAGATTGTCTACTCAGATGTATGTGGAGCGATGCAAACTCCATCGCTTGGAAGCAGCCACTATGTGTTAACATTCATAGATTATTTTACAAGAAAAACTTGGGTTTACTTTTTGAAAAACAAAAGTGAAGTGTTTGAAAAAAATTTCAATTTCAAAGCACTTGTTGAGAACCAGAGTGGGATGCATATCAAAGTCTTAAGGACTGATAGAGGAGGTGAGTATATATCTAAAGATTTTCTATGTTTTTGTAGAGAAAATGGTATTCAAAAGCAGTTTACAACTAGATATACTCCGCAGCAAAATGGAGTAGCCGAAAGGAAGAACCAAACCATAATGGACATGGCGAGGAGTATGTTAAAGGCAAAGCATTTGCCTAATGATTATTGGGCTGAAGCTGTACATTGTGCAGCGTATATTTTGAACAGGTGCCCTACAAAAGCAGTTATGAACAAAGTGCCAGAAGAGGCATGGAGTGGCGCAAAGCAAGGTGTCACACATATGAAGGTTTTGGGATGTGTGGCTTATCCACACATTCCGGATCAGCTAAGGAAGAAGTTCGACAGCAAGGGGGAGAAATGTATTTTCATTGGATACAGTGAGGAATCCAAGGCATACAAGTTATATAACCCATCCAGCAAGAATTTTCTTGTGAGCAGGGATGTTCAGTTCATTGAAGAGGAAGCTTGGGATGGAAGCATAGAGAAAACAGTGAATGTTAAACATTTTTTATCTCATGATGAAAATGATGATGAGTTGGCTGATATACATCCCCAAACAGCAACACCAACACCGCAAAGCACACCCTTGAGGAGAAATGACAGTGCTTCTCCAAGCACACCACAAGGAGGAAATTCAAGTGCTTCTTCAAGCACTTGTACACCTACTGAAAGAGGTAAGAAATTCAGAAGTTTGAAATAAATTTATGAACAAGATTTAGCTAATGAATGTATCAATTCTTTTTTTGCTTTATATTGTCATGTTGATGATCCTGTTCATTTCGAAGAAGCTATCAAGGATAAGAAATGGACAGAAATTATGGATGAGGAAATAAAAGCCATAGAGAGGAACAAAACTTGGGATTTGGTTGAACTCCCAAAAGGTAAAGATGTCATTGGTGTTAAATGGGTCTACAAGACCAAGAGTAATGTTGAAGGCAAGATAGAGAGACACAAGGAAAGGCTTGTTGTCAAAGGCTATAAGCAGAAGCATGGGATAGATTATGAGGAAACTTTCACACCGGTTGCCAGAATGGAAACCGTGAGAGCAGTGTTGTCCATAGCAACACAAAACAAGTGGAAAGTTTACCAAATGGATGTGAAGTCAGCATTTCTGAATGGAGTGTTAATGGAAGAGGTTTACATTGAACAACCTCTCGGTTATGAAAAGAAAGGCCAAGAGAACAAAGTATGCAAGTTGAAGAAAGCTCTTTATGGGCTAAAGCAAGTGCCAAGAGCATGGTACAGTAGGATAGATTCATATCTACTAGAAAATGGTTTTGAAAAATGTGAGGGAGAACCCACCCTCTACATCAAAGAACAAGATGGTAAAATCTTGATTGTAGTCTTGTATGTTGATGATGTTATTTTTACAGGTAATGATGATTGCCTTATTGAAAATTTTAAAACAGTCATGAAAGAAGAATTTGAGATGACTGACATGGGTTTGTTGAGATACTTCTTGGGAATAGAAGTAGAACAAGATGAAAATGGGATTTTTATCTCACAGGCAAAGTATGTTAATGAGGTAATTGAAAGATTTAACATGCAGGAATGCAAAGCAGCAATCACTCCCACGGTGATGGGATTAAAGCTCAATAGAGAGGACACCAGCAAGGATTTTGATCCTAGCTTATACAAGAGCATAGTTGGCAGCCTCATGTATTTGACTGCAACTAGGCCGGACGTTATGCATGCTGTTAGTTTGATTTCTAGGTTCATAGAAAAGCCAAAGGATGCACATTGGCAGGCAGCAAAACGAATTTTGAGGTATGTTAAAGGTACAAAAAGTTTTGGTATTTCTTATACTGCTTCAGAATGTTCAGATTTAGTTGGATACACGGACAGTGATTGGGCTGGAAGTGTAGATGATCGGAAGAGCACTTCCGGTTATGTTTTTCACATGGGTTCAGGAGCCATTTCATGGGCTTCTAAGAAACAACCCATTGTAGCGTTGTCTACAGCAGAAGCAGAATATGTGGCAGCTACAGCAGCAGCGTGTCAAGCAGTTTGGATGAGAAAAATGTTGAGAAGCTTATGTCAAGAACAGGTAAAAGGGACAGTGATATTTTGTGACAATAGCTCAGCTATTGCATTGTCTAAAAATTCTGTTTTTCATAAGAGGACCAAGCACATTGACACCAAGTTTCATTTCATACGGGAATTGGTTAGCAATGGCGAGATTGTTTTGCAGCATTGCAGAACGGAGGATCAATTTGCAGATATCCTCACAAAGCCACTACAGCAGAAAAGCTTTGAACATTTCAGAAGATGCATGGGTATGCAAGAAAACCCAGCAGTTGAAATTAAGGGGGAGTGTTGGAATTAATTTCCAACTGCCCGAAGAGCGCAGAGAACAGCGGCAAGTTAAGTCCGCGGGGGTCGTTGAAGTCTTGTGGGCGCAGGAGCTTACCCCCTCGGAACAGCTGACATCATTAGCTGGGGGCCCACATATATTATACGGCCCATATGTTATATGTTATATAATGATCACCGGTTACATGTTTTTATCACGGCATTTTTTTAATAGTTGGTTTTAAAAAGGGTTTTAAATGTTTTTTGTTTTATTTTAATATATGCAATACAAACATATGTTAAAAGGCCCGTAAGGTGAATAGATATGTGCTCAGCACATTGTAAAGATTGCTGTTGTATTTCAATACACAGTAATTGTTTTATTACCCAGAAATGTAATCACAGCAGCGCTGAAGAAAACAAAAGAAATGTAATTTTAATTACATAGCACAGCAGTGCGGGAGAAGAAAAATCTGGGTGCCATCAAGTCAAAGCTGTGATCAATGCGCTCCAAGCGGTGCCTGCAGAAATTTATGATGCCATAAATGAAATCTGAAGCGGTGAATTTTGTGGTTGAATGTGAGTTGATGGCATTAATTAAATCTGGGATATTTTGTTCTAATACAAAAAACAGAGTGTTGTAATTTAATTATTACACACAGAGCAGAATTGTTATGCACAGCATAGTGCGTTTGAAAAATACAGTGAGTGAATTTTGGAAATACACAGCAGTGTATTTTCCAGAAAAACAGAATGTTTTGTATTTTACATAGCAGTGTGAAATATTTTGTAACAGTAGTGAATGACAGAGTGATATTTCTGAACTGTGTTTGCAGCAGTCAGATTTTTTTTGTAAGCCCTCTTTTGAGGAAGAGTTGTAACAGCAATTTTTTTTAATAGAATTTTTTTTATGTGAAACTCTGTCACTGTGGAAGAAATTCTGAATATTTCTCTATATTAAGGAAGGCAGTTTTATTGTTTTGGAATTCTGAAAATTCCAACAACTAGAAGGAAAATATATGAACTATGCCTAACTTAACAATTTTGATATCCCTAATTTAGTTATAAATTTTTTATAATTTATAAATGATGTTAATTTACTTATCAATTTCTGTATTAAAATTGATGAACTACTTTAACTTACCAATATTTCTTCTCTGAAACACTTTGATAGTGTTTTATTTCTTCACTGGTATTATTTCTTCCTTCGAGAAGTCGTTCTTTGGTTCAATGTTATTTCTTCCATTCTTTGGTACAGGCTCATCATTGGTTCTTTGATTTGTTACATTCATATTGAACTATCAAACCAAACGATAAAGTAAATCAATGGAATGGGGAAGTTATTTGCTTTGTTGCACTCCCATCAAACCGTGGAGAAAATTAGTCGATTATAAGCAAGTGGGCAGGTGAAGTAGGTGGATTAGAGACCAGTGGTGAAGTGGATTAGAGACAAGTCGGGTGTCAGTGTCCATGGAATATGGTGTGTCAAAGTTCCACCACAAACATGGAAGATTACATGTGAATGCTGGGGTTTGGTGAAATTTGTTCCAAGCATTGTTTCTTGGGCTGAATCTGTAGGGAATCAATCAAGAAATTTCGAGCATCATACCTCCTTTTCCTGATTGGACTGATGTGAGAGCCCCATTTTTCTGGCACATGATCAGGATTTCCTAGGTGTGGTGAATATCGCCCATATTTTTTGTCGTCCCTCTCATTGCAAACGACTGGGAGTTTTAGAAAACAAAGTAGTCCTCAACTTTGTTTTGGTATTGCGTCCCAACAAAGTAGAGCATTAAACCCGTTGTGAGATGAAAATGAGTGCAATCATGGTCGTAGAGGCTTCATGGAATTTCTTTCTCCGGAACTGGGAGCTACATTGCTCAGAATTAAATCAATTTCGAAGTTTAGAACCGACATGCATGTGTTAATTATAAGAAATAATGCTTGTTGGAGTGTTTGCTGATGATTGATCAATAATTCGTTCCTCCTTGTTAGGTAATGATCGTTATCGCTTTCCCCCATTATGATGGAGGACTAATGCAGTAGCTGCTCTAAACACACTGACACGATTTAATGTGAAACTTTATAGGCCTATGTGAATACTTTTTTTTGCATGTAAAAACACAATTCCAGAAATTCAAAGGCATTTACGAAGAATTTGTTCACATGTAAAAACACAATTCCAGAAATTCAAAGGCATTTACGAAGAATTTGTTTGCATGTAAAAACACAATTCCAGAAATTCAAAGGCATTTACGAATAATTTGTTTGCATGTAAAAACACAATTCCAGAAATCCCATTATTAATAACAGTGACAATGATGGACCCACGTGTAATAGACCTAGATCATTACTCACCAAAAGAAATGGTTTTAGTGACAGTGTTGACACTGGAAAGTGTGGTACAACTGTTGCAATTTTGGTACAGTTGCAGAAGGTAATGGTGGGTGTGGTACAACTATTACAAAAACAAATGGTAGATGTAGATGGAGAAAAGAAGAAGATTGGTGGAATTAATTTCATTGGCTGACTTATTGAATTACAATAACATTGAAGTTTTCCAATAATGCCAATTCCAACGTAGCATTATCTTAGTTTCAAGGAAATTGAAAAGTTATTATCTTTAAGTTTTTAATGAAATTCATACGTGTAGTTTCAAAAAGAGTTCAAAAACCAAACTTTGGATAAATTTTCTTTTGACATCGAATGTTTCTTAAAAATTTGCTTAAATGCACCTCAACACAAATAGTCAACTCAAATTAATATAGATTCAAAGGCCAAGCGATCGCTATAGTCCTTGAATTGTCGTAGGTAGGGACTAATAAGAGCACACCATTTTTCCTGCATTAATTTTGTACTTCACTTCGAATAATGTCGATTTGTCAATGGAATTAATCTTGTGAACTGATAAGTTTCAGATCAATAAGCATGCATATTGTTATGCATGGAATTATTTTTTGAATTAATATGTTCCATGGTATTGTTATGATATTATTCTTTTGAACTAATGTGTATGCATGTTGTTAAGATTATTTAGTGTTAGTTATGAATCATAGAGAGGTGATACACTACACTCTTCTCTTCTCATTGTGAATAAACTGATTGGCTATTTTATATACTCCTATCTATTCCATATTCCAATTAGATGGTTGATGTAACATGCTAGTTTTCACATAACAAGGGAATGGAAGCATTATATTAATAACATACGTTGATGTGGATTTAAGTTGTTGGTTCCCTTGAGTCATGTTTATTCAGTATTATTGTGCCAAACTTTTTTAACTCAGATGGTAAGGTTTACCGTAGGTTTTGAAAGAAGCGAATATGCATAGGCCATTAAGATATGAAAAATTATGAAAATTTTAGGCACATATCAGAGCATTGGATCACATCTTTATAACGTTCAATATATAACTTTTATTGAAGTGGGAAATTGAACCGGTGACTTCACATCAAGGAGTGCCTTAACAGAGCACTCAATTATTGTTGTGGACTTCAAACAAAGTAATATAACTTTTATTGAAGTGGGAAATTGAACCGGTGACTTCACATCAAGAAGTGCCTTAACAGAGCACTCAATTATTGTTGTGGACCTCAAACAAAGTAAAATAGTACATCGTTAATTGCTAAATATTATTTTCTGGTTAACAAAACAAAGAAATAGAGCCAAATTTAAAACAAGAAAGTTGGAGTACGGACCAAATTTTTACCAAAAATAGAGACAAAATGAGAGCCAGTGATATCATCGAACCCAATAACATTAGTGAGAGCCAAAGTTCTTAGATTGTTGATTTTTCGATACCAAAATACTACCAAGTGTGGTGGTCTAATTTTTAATGGACAGAGAAAAAATCAAGCACCACCTAGTTTTGTTGCAATGACAACCCTAACAAGAAAGTGTCTGCATAGGAATTACCGACACATTGTACTCTCGATTAAGGGGAGACCTAAGAAAGGAAAAATACAAAATGTAATATAGACACACGAGGACAAGAGACATGAGAAACATTACCGTACATGTGAAAGAAGGTTATCATATAAGATTTTCTCTTTCTATTAACGCAATCTTGGTGAATGTTTTTCCCCAAATTAAGAATCCCATGTACATTCTCTCTGATGTGGTGTGATGTGAATGTTATAATACTTTCTCTTTCCATTAACGCAATCTTGGTGATTTTTTTTCCCCGAATTAAGAATCCCATGTACATTCTCTGTAATGTGCTGTGATGTGAATGTTGTTTTTATTGATGAGGATTGCATGATATTTTATTAGCGATTGGCTTTGAAACATAATAAATCACATACAAAATCACATTAATAAATATGATTGATATAAAGTTATAAAACATAAATAGTATGGATTTAATATTAATATTAATATTAATAACTATATAATTTTAATAATATTATTATAAAAATAATTATTATTTTATAGAATATTATAATAATAATTATTATATTATAATAACATGATAATATGTAATACTATGAATAATATTATAAACTGAATAGATTATTACTATTATAAATTTTGGGACTAATATTATAAAGACTCAAGGGATTAATATGATAAATTCAAGGGATTAATATTATAAACTCAAGAGATTAATAAAGGAAAATACCTGAATTATTAATATTTTAAACTCAAGATATTAATATTATAGACATAAGGGATTAATAAACCATGGGATTATTAATATTGTAAACCCAAGATATTGTTAATAATATAAACTCATGGGATTAATAAACTCAAGGTATTAATATTATAAACTATTAAATTTTAGGATTAATATTATAAGCCCAAAAAATTATAAAGTTTAGGATTAATATTATAAACACTAAAATTAAATTACTAAAGTTAATATTGATATTATAAAGCCTAATATATTACCATATATATTAGAGATTAACATTATAAACCTAAGAGATTAATAAACCTAATGGATTATTAATATTATAAACATAACTGAAGGGAATTTCATATTTTATTAGTGTTTAAGGATTTTGACCTTGCTTTATGGAGAAGAAATTGACTAATTCTATGTCGGTTCATCTTTGAGGGATGCCCATTAGTGAAACTACTCAAAAAAATTTCATTTTTTTGCTTTAATAAATTCATCCTAATCCTAAGAACATGAAAAACATTTAAACTTAAATTTGTGAAAAAGTGGTAAAATAGTTTGACTTCTTGAAAGTAACAAGGCTCTAGGGGCATTTTAAATCCTCAACATGTGTCTTTATGTGCTCAAAAGACAATTTTTTTATTTTTTCTATGTAAACATGAATAAATAATATAACCACCTTAATGTATGTGTTTTGATATACGTAGTAGACGTAAAATTATTTGAATGTATAATGGCACAATCCATTTAAATTTTTTTAAACACCTTTGAGCACTACTGGGGGGATGAAAAAGTAGTGTGCCTTATTATCAATTTTTTCTTGTTATTACTTCTCAACTAAATCACACAAACCTTATTGCAGCAAGTCATGAAATGTTAACAACATATGAGTAAAAAATAAACATGTAAACATATAAGAAACATATATTAAAAGAAAATTGTCGAAGAACAACAAAAAAAATGATCATCACACATAAGACAGAAGATTTCTAGTGGAAACCCTTCCATGAGAAAAACCACCCTTGTTGTAAAGAAATTTGTCTTTTACATAGTTAGCTGACTTCGATAAGCCTAACAAACTCGACCTCATATAAATAGACAAACACCAATCAGCAAGGAGGCTCATATTACAGATCATTTCAGAAGACTCTATTCTCACACATATCTACAGGATACCATCTATTGAATGCCACCACCATCAATAATCGTCACCCAAATTTGATTGGATGGAGACATTGTTTCTTTCGTTGAAGCATCGATATCACTTCTCCACTCTCGTGAAATCTTTTCTCCTCGAAAATATGTGGATCTCTTTTAATGTATTTTCAAACTGGACACAGGACACTTTTCTCAAGAAGACTTAAACTACGTAATTCAAGCCTCAACATCAAGACACCATCAATAAATCAAATAAAATAACACCAAAATCATGTTATCAACACAAGGAAAATATTGGTTCATATCCATGCATCAAATTACTAAGATAAACACTATCCAACAACATGAAAAAATCTCCAAAACAATCTGTGCTATAATAACTTCAAATTTTATTTATGATGTTCCATGCTTCAGATCTCCTCACACTGCAACCATTTTCACTCATAGAATGAAGCTTATATGCTCTCACTCAAATATGAAGCATTATCTTTCTATTCATCCTTCTTTAACTACCTCTCATACCACTATGCATTATCCTACTATATTATTCATGCCACTTCTGTTCATTTCTTGCGAGTGGTAAATCCCTTTCATTAAGCAAGTGGTAACTTTTTTTTTTTAACGAGTAACATATTATTGAAACAAGAACATGTGTAGAAAGCGACAAGGCATTCTTCCTAAATGTGTTAGAAAGAAATATACAATACAAGAATTAGAAACATAGTATTCTTTTTTCCTTCAAACAAGTAAAAATAACCTGAACCAGAAAACATTATAGCAAAGGAAGAAGTAGGAGTAAATTTTTTTTATAAACATAACAACTGGTAGACGTACTCTATCTTTGAGTAGGTTTATTGTAATAAGTTTCCTTGAGCAACAAATATTGATGGGTTCATTGAAATAATGACGATTTTATTTGAACTAAGTTAACGAATGGTAAGTATCAATACATTGATGCTTATTCGTTACTTTGTTAGATATGAAGGTGAAGGAATGTCATTAGGATAGAATTTGAAATAAAAAAATTAAAACATATTTTTGAACAAATTTGTAATTTTATAAATAAACATCAAATTAAAATATTTATTTGAATTAAATAACAATTGATTTGCATAGGAAAAAATAATATAGATGGAAAACTAGCATTAACTTAAACAATATATGACTTAAAAGTATTAGCACTCACACAATGAGATAAGATCTCCATGATCTATTGCTTGAAATCAAGTTATAATTTATAATTATAGTTTATAGGAAAATGGTAACTCAACAAATTTCTAAACATATCAATGTTATACTACAAGTTATAACAATTTTCAGCAAATTTGAGAACAATAATTTTAAGAGTATACTATTTTATTTATTCATTTATAGAAGATTAGTGTCACTCTCCATGAATGAAGAAATAAATTATTTTAGAGCACCCAACTTTGTTTTTACAAATTTCAAATTTAACCTTTCCAATAGGCTTATTAAATACATTGGCTTCATTTTAATTTTTACTGCATTTTCTCTCTTCCAAAATGATGTTTTTTTCTCAGTAGTTATTTTCCAATTTGATGGAACTATGGCTCATACTTGATGGAACAATTGATGGATGCATATACTTGACTTTTTTCTCCGATATATTCAAGGATCCACATAGTCTATATTAGTTCACTTGTAGGATTGCAAATTTCTTTGTACTTAGCTTATGTGGGTGACACTAAAACAATTGTTTCTCTTACTCCTCCATGATATAACTTCAATTCCTACACTCAACACATATCCATAGGTTGAATTCCAATTGAACACTAAAAAGTATTAGTATATTCAATACCAAAGATAATAGTGCCCTCACATTGATGGCCAAAATTGACCATGTTCAACATTAAGGAAATCACAGGGTCAAGGCCCAATTAGACCCATTTCCATTTGGTGTGGTGATTTCGACCGATTTATGGGCCCACTTTCTTGTACCTAAATATAATTCTATAGGAAAGCCCCCCCTTGCAACAGTGCAAAGAGTTTCCTCCTAGGAAAATCCCCCCTGTTACAAAAATTATTTTTCCACAAAGCATTCCCCAATTATGATATAATATTAAATCCTAAGTCTAATTCTATGTTAATACTCGTTATAAAAAATGCAAAGATTTTAATCATAAGAAAATCACCCCCTCTTAAAGGTCTCGAAAGGACCCCCTGTTAGGTCCCTATATTACTAGTATAGTCCCTTATTGTTGTTACTATAACCCCCTTATTGTAACTATTGTACCCGTGTAATCCCAATATTTTTATTATTGTGCCCTTACATTATTATTATTCGGTCGGCAAGGATTATATTCTGACCCCATGGACTCCTATATATAGAAAGAGGTTTTGGTCATTTGTATCCTCCAAGAATTTTTTATTTATGTAATGTATTGCAGGTTTACCACTTAGAGTGGTTGATTTCTAAGGCATTGATCTCTCTTTTCTTCTATTTTTGGAGCTGGTTTCATAACATTTGGTATCAGAGCTTTGGACTCTAGGTTTTCACTGTTGCAAATAGGTCATCGTGGAATTTTCACTATAACGTTTTTTCTACGAAGGTTCAGAAGCTGAAACCTTTATAGAGAGAAGATGAAATCCTGAGGAACGTTGTGTAAAAATTTCAGATCTTGGTTCACAATATTTTTGGATATATGATCTGTGAAATTTAGGGTTTTTTCAGACTCTCGAATTTCAACTAAAACATGTTATCATGGAATTTGAGCTATATAATTGTTTCTACATAGGTTTAGAAGCTAAAAATTTTAAAAAACAAAGAAAAACTCCTGAGGAACCTTCTGTAAAAAATTCAGATCTTGGTTCACTATATTTACGGAGATATGATCTGTGGAAGTTAGGGTTTTTTCAGGCTCTCGAATTTCATCTCAAAGAGGTGACCACATGAAAATTTTCATAATTCTCTCTCTCTCTCTGAGCGTCGGATTTGAATTCTGTAAAACGTGGCCACAAAAAAAGAGATTGTAGTTTCTAGTATATCAATTTCAGATCCAAAGGAGGAAACAATGAAATGTGGCATGTTTTACACATTATATCTACTGAATTAGTCCATAATTAGGTAATTGTGTGAGATTGGGCATAAATTTGCCTTGAAGAATCCAAATCAGGTCAAACCTATTCCATTCGAAAGAATATTCAGAGGGCTACTACAGGGAAAAATTTTGTATATTTAATATCTGAAATCACAAAGATAATTCAGTTTCAATATCGAGCTCCTTAAAAGAAAGAAAAAAGTGTGCATTTTTTTTTGAATTTCATAAGTCTTGTGTCAAAAATTAGTTTGAAGTGATTCCAAGGGCATATTGAAGAATAGATATCAGTATTGGGTTCTAAAATGACACCTAGAAATAATTAAACACCCATTAAGCCTTTATAAGTCTCTACTATGACTCATGAATAGGAAGAACCGGAACATGACATATCAAAATTACAAGAGAAAGTGCACCAAATTTCGCTCTCGCAAAGAGCAATAAAAAATGAAATGGAAGTTTTGAAGAAAGGCATGCAAGCTAAGATGGATGGTTTGAAGAAAGGCATGGATGGTTTGAAGAATGGCATGTAAGCTAAGATGGATGGCATGGAAGCTAAGATAGATGGCATGGAAGCTAAGATCAATGAAAAAATGAAAGACAACATGGAATACATGAAGAGTGATCTAAAAGAAGACATGGAAGGTTTGATGACAAGGTTAATATAAGAAATGATTCCTAATGATGGAAAGATAGTAGAGGAAACTCATGATGAGAAAAAAATAAATGTTAATAGTAATTTCATAATCTCTAATGTTGGATTGAAGAACCACCATATTCCAAAGATGGATATGATGAAGTTTGATGGCAACAATCCCATAACATGGATACTACAAATGGAGCAATATTTTGATCTCAATAATGTGCAAAACACACAAAATTTATGCATTGCAACTTTACATTTGTATGGTATCGATGGCTTTGCTCCCGTAAAAAAATTGTCACTTGGTCAATTTTTATGTAGGAAATGATAGCACATTATGAGGATACAAAGAGCAATACCTTCTTTAGCCATTTGATAAATCTCAAACAAAAGGGTTCAGTGGTGGAGCACATTGAGGACTTAAAAAAATTGAATATAAGGGTAACTGATATTCAAGAGGAACATAGGATTGATGTCTTATAGGGACTTTAAAGGATAACATCCAACATGAAGTTCGTATTTGGGAACTTGATCCATTGGAGAAGGCATTTAGGTTGGCAATAAAAATTGAATGTAAAATTATGGCGACAAGGAAGCCTTCCACTCACATCTATAAATATGGAACTGTTTCTACTCCTAGAATTCCAAAACCTACAAGGTTAACACTACAAAAATTGGAAGAAAAAGGAGAAAAAGTGATTTTCTACAATTTTTATAGCAAATACACTCAAGGTCATAAGTGTGCTGAGAAGAAATTATTTTACATAGATTGTGAAGGGGAGGAAGAAAATGAACAAGAAACTTCAAAAGAAGAGGATATACAATAGGAAATAACCCTACATGAAGAATAAATGAGTCTGACCATATCGTGTAATGCATTGGCATGAATTACCACTCCTTAAACTCTCAAGATGGAAGGACATATCAAGAAAAAAAGGTAATAGTGTTGATTGATTTGGGTAGTACCCATAATTTTATTCATTGTAAGGTAGCCAAGGAATTGAATTTTTTCCTATACCCAACACCAGAATGTCAAGTGATGGTTGCAAATGGAGGAACTATAATATGCTCTGGAAAATTCCATAATATCAAGCTAACTATGGGGGAATATGTATTGAATAGTCCAAAGCTTTCCATTCAATCACAACACCTCATGATGAAGGCTCACGACCTTGAATCATGTGATGGTTGTTAGAGATCAAATATATCCCCGCGGTGGGTTGTACAATTTTATAAAAAAGATAGAAGATTTTTTTATAATAAGTAATACTGCAACCTTTTGAATAATAATGGGAATAGCTCATGGTGAATTCATTGTTGAGAGAATTATTTTCGTTAATTATCATGCTGTGGAATGAGGACATTCTCTATTTCGATAATATTTCCATATTTAGTGAATAAATTTATAGTTATATTTAAAAATCAAAGAAAAAGATGTCAAATGACAACCTTCATGGCCTGGGGCTCTTTTGATTATGCCAAAATTCCTATGATTTGGTTGAGCTGTGATCCAAGTTGACTATTCAAAGCTTGGTGCTCCATATGGTGGGTCCACAACCTTCCTTATAGAGCCAAAAATGTTGATCGAAAAAATTGACCAAGTTTAACATTAAGGAAATTACTTGTTCACGACTCCAATTACACCGTTTTTTCTTTGGTGTGGTGATTTCGATTCATATATGGCCCAAATTATGGCTACTTAAATCTAATTGTACAATAAATTCCCCCTTACAATAGTGGAAATATTTTTCTCCTAAGAAAAACCTGTTACATAAATTAAGTGTTAAGAAAGCATCCCTAAATTTTTATCAAAGCTTATATCCTTAAGTATAATTCTGTAGAAATTACCACTTACAATAGTGCGAAGAGTTTCCTCCTAGGAAAATCACTCCTCTTAAAGATATGAAAAATGCCCTTTTAAATTACAATTATAGAACATACGTTAGTTAAAAACATTCAATTCAAATTCTATTGAAAGGTTCCATTTTCCGAAAGAGTTATATATTTGGAATTAGGAAATAAATTTTTGTTTGTTTTCAACAAAATGAAACTTTAGGTATGTATCCTTTTTCACTATGGTCTGCAAAGAATATCTGAGTCTGACTCATTACATTAGGGCATGGGATATTTTTTACTTGCAATAATAAATATAACTTTATTAATAAATATCATTTTAATTTCTCAACAATAAAATACAAATTTTGTGAAGAAACTTTAATAAAAAAACAAATTTTCAATAAAATCTTTGATTTGTTGCTTTTTTCTTGGTAAATTTGGCTAATGTATATTAATTAAAAAATAGAAATAGTACATATGCTACAGGCTGGGTTGGTAGGCTGCGCTTAATCAATCCCAGCCTCTGTTGCGCAGATAAAGGGTTGCCTCCATGGTGGAAACTAGCCCGGAAAATCCCTGAAATAGGAAATTACAAAATGCGCTAAAGAATTGGTGTAAATAGAAATTAAAAAATGTGTTGAAGCATAGGTATAATGAGAAATTTCGTGGTGATAGCAAGCATGAAAAAGAACAAGGAATAACTTAGCAGCTTCACAGTCATTAGTATTTGGCTTCATCGTCGTTGTCTGGCTCTTCCTCCACTGTGGGGCAGACGTACGCCTGTGCAGTAGCTTCCTCTGGATCAGTGGGTGGACATGAAGGCTTGGGTACCAGTGCGCAAGGGATGGGAGCCATTGGGTATTCAACGTCAGGGACGCACGTCCAAGTACCTTTAGAATCCATAACCTAAACATCTTTATCATCACCCTCATCTTCCTGAGCCAGAAGAGGCTTGGTCTTGCGAGGCGAGAGGTGCACATGATGCGGAATTGTGGACTTTTGAGGTCCACTTCCACCTATATATGAAGCCTGCATGGGGGACTTCTCCTCTTGATTATTTTTGTGGCTCTGTCTAGTGTAAATGCCTACGAATGAGCCTTTAATAGACTCCAGGCAATTATCCGTCCCTTGCTGGTAACAACTGGGGACTGACCTTCTCTGACCTCCATGGATGGTTCTTTGGTGCAACCTAGGTGTCATGGTCAGTTGAAGCAGAGGAATAATGGATCTAGGGGAATGCTCAGTAGGGAAGGAGGTGTGAAGCAGGGGAGGAGCCCAAGAGGACAGGAGGGAACGCTGAGGGGGAAAGTGCCTCAAGAGGTGCAGGATAATGGGTGTGCATAGACATATGAGACTGACAAGATATATGGAGATGGGGTAAGATGCCCAAGCAGGAGGAATCACATCCCATATTTTTTTGCGCAACGAGCTCTAGGAGGAGGGTTGCACGACGGACTAGGTGCAGAGGAGGGCGAGAACTATAACAACAAATAAACTTGAAGGAGCTGACTGTGTGTCTCTTTGTGATGAGGGGACTTCCTTTTAAAAGGCCTGTGACACATGTGAAGGGATTGATTGTGCCTTGCATGCAGCTGCATGCCATAACTGTTTTCATGAATGGGATCAAGTTAAGAGTTATGCCCGATCGACGTGTTAATGAAGGTAATCATTTAAAAATATTGTTGCAAAGAGGTACCCTAGAGGGGGTGACGTTTTCCAAGTGTGTCTTCATCATACCTTATCTCGTTCATCTCGTGAGAATGATTATTAGCTTGAGGTTCCACATCAGGTGAGGACCTACACTACAGATCTTCATCCTCGTGGGCGTGGGAGAAGTGATTATCATTCGTACTCTTGCTATCACCCACATTTAGGGAGAGGATATCCTTTTGAATGAGAGTATGGAATTCACTTCTTAAAGAATCATCCTCAGCCTGGGTGATGTTTGAATGATACAGAAATCTATGACTTTCCATCCCCTTGTTCGCTAGGAGGTCCACAACCGAGTTTTCTTTCTTGCACGGATGGTGAAAAGAAATAGCTCTACGATTGTGTATCAGCTATTCCAGAAGCTTGAGCTTGTGCGCAAGCCTCTAACTGGTAGACACCTTTGTGGAAGCTGAACCTTGGAGAATTCTTGTGGTCTCCATAGTGATGATTTGCGAGTCTCCCTCCATTTCCAGGGGAAATAGTGAAACTCAATTACTATTTAGATGCCCTGTATGAGCCCCTCAAGCTCCGCAGAGTTGTTTCTATCCCACCCCATATTTTCATAGTAGATCTGAAGAGTTTCACCCTAAGAGTTCCTGAAAAATCCCTTGAATCCTACACTTCCGAGGTTGCCTTTGGAAGCACCATCGAAATTACATTTGAAGAAGCCATTCGAGGGAGGCTTCCATTTTTCAAGAGAAGGGGTTCTTCCTGCGCTCCTTGGGTTGATGTCTAGGGGGGTATTTATGCTCATGTGATAGTTGTTCCATATGTTACGCTCAACGGTAGAGGTGGGGAGATCCTCCTGACTCTAGGCATCTAGGGAAATTGTTTGAGTGAGGTTTTCATGTATCCTTTCCCATAGCTTCTCTAAGGTGGATAATTTATCTTTAAATATTCGAATGTTACTTTCTTTCCATACGTTCCAGATAAGGGTGCCCATAATTATCTGCTAGAGTCTGTTCAGAAGGTTTCTAGAGTAAGGATTGTCCATCCATATGTTGATGATGTTCATGATGTTGCCCCTTTCTCTCTTGGTACATCTGCATAGTACCATTATTCTATCCCATGGGGCATTATAGGTAGGGCATTGGTCCAACAGGTGGTCGATGGTTTCCAAGTTTTATTTGCATAGAGGGCATTTAGAGTGTCCTAAAAATCCTCTCTTCAAAATATTATCCCATGTGAGGATGTGTCGTGTACTGAGAAGCCATAGAAAGATAGCTACTTTGGGCCAGAGTTTGGCCTAACATATCTTTTTCCATATGAGATTGGTTGGATCTGGGTTATGCCGATGTAGGAAGTTGTAGGCTTGCTTGGTCGAGTAGTTTCCACTTGGCATGTGACCCCCATGAAGGATATCAGGTCCTGGTTGGGCACTAATTTTTCTTTTAGTGCTTAGTTCCTCCCAAATGTCTGTGTGATTTTCATTGTTCCATTCATTTTCCATATGTCTATATGTAGCCAATTCCTTTATCCTTGAGTTGTGTCGTCGGTCCAGAAATCCTGTACACTTTTCCTTTTCCATTCATGTAAAGATTCACTCCACAATGGTCTGCGAAATATGGAGGAGAATCTTGGAATTTGCTGCTAGGAGTCCTCCAAGAATCTAGCTTGAGTGTCGCTACACAACTCCCAAAAGTTGTGGGTTTGTATCATCTGCTTTTGGTTGCTTGTTGCTTTCTAGATTTGTGATCCTCCTGGTAGTATGTTGAATCTAATAAGGTCCTCCTTGGTCCATGAACGGTCATATTTGGCTACCCACAGGTTATCCCATGGAGTGTGGGGGTTTAAGACCCATTTCTACCATATACTAGTTCCCATGATGTTGTTTTTGTGCTCAGGATCGTGCAGTCACAACCCCCCAATCCTTTTTGATGTACATACTTCTTTATAGTTAACTAAAGCCCATTTTTTTTTCTCTTTGATACCACCAAACATGAAAGTTCTTTGTAGTTTTTGCATGGCCTTGAGGATCCATTTGGGGGCTGCAAGTACTGAGAAGAGATAAATGGGGAGAGACAACATAACTTCTTTGATGAGAGCCAAACGTCCTGCTATATTGAGAGTATGAAGGGTCCTTTTGGATAGCTTGGATTCCATTTTGTCCAGCAGTGCTCGCCAAGAGGAGTGGTTAATGGTCATGTCAGTGTGAGGGCCTCCAAGGTATTTCGAGGGTAAGGATGTGATGGGGAAGCCAAGGATGCAGGCTATGTTGTGCTGAGATAGAGGGGGGGAGGTGCGAAAGAAAAATATTTGCGATTTTTCAAGGTTGACCTCAGTACCTGAGGCTTTAGAGAAGAAATCTAGAAGAAATTTGAGGGTACGTGCTTCCTCGACCGAGGTTTAACCCATGATCATGTTTTCATCCAAAAATTGTTAATTGGAGGAGGGGGGAAGGTTGTGGAGGGGTATGGCCTACAGAGCACCTGAGTGGATGGAGTGTTTGAGGAGGTGGCCCAACCCTTGAGCCATAATGATGAAAATGAAGGGTGATAAGGGGTCCCCTTGTCTGATTCCTCTTGAGGGGTTGAAGGTTGCAGAGGGTATAGCATTTACCAAGATGGAAAGGAACGGTGAGGTTATGAGGCTTATGATCCAGCGTACCCAGGTGTGGCTGGAGCCGAAGGAAAGAAGGAAATATTTGATATAGTCCCAACAGAGTTTGTCGAAAGCCTTGGATAGATCGATTTTGAGGAGCATACCTAGCTTATTGGAAGTTTTGAGAGAATGTATGACCTCGTGGGTTAAAATGATGCCATCAAGGATTTACCGGCCTTCAACATAGCCCGTTTTCTCTGGGGAGATAATCAGGGGGAGGAGCTGCTTCAGCTTGTTAGCAATAACTTTGGAAATTATCTTATAAATAATATTGCAGAGTGTTATGGGCATGTGCTTACATGGTGTGGCTACATTTTCTTGTTTTGGAACAAGAGTGATGAATCTGGAATTGAGTGCAAGAAGAAGCTAGTGAGTGGTGCACGATTCCTCCACAACACCCTAGCCTCGTCTTTGATGGTGTCTCAAAAGAAGTGGAAGAAGTTGGTGGTGACTCCATCAGGGCCTCGAGCTTTCCCAACCTTCAGTTGGAAAACTTCTTTTTCCACCTCCGGAGGAGTGGTGGATTTGAGAAGCATCTAGTTGTGTTCTTCCATAATAATTTTGCGAATGTGCTGGGTGATTTTTCCTATTTCCTCATGCCTCTAATGATTACGTTCTTGTATACTGTTCCTAAAGTGGTTATGTATCACCTCAGTGATGTCCTCTTGATTTTCCAGACACTCTCCATTTTGTTTTTTAGGACAATGATTTTACTATGCATCCTGTGCTGAATGGTGGAGCGACGGAAAAATTTAGTGTTTCTTTCTCCCTCTTTGAGCCAAGAAATCCTAGATTTTTATCTCCATAGGATTTATTCCTAGCTCCTTATTTCTTCCATCTACGTTGATAATATCTTCTCTTGATTCTAAGAATTTTGTGAGCATCCTTCCATGATCATAGTTTGTTGAAGCTTCTTCATTTTCTCTTCCAGCTCTCTTTGATCTTTGAAGATATTGCCAAAGGTTTATTTTTTCCATACCATCAGTTTACCTTTAAGCATTTTCAACTTTATCTAGATCTGGAGCATTCTATCTCCTTGCGGTGGTAATAGGGAGGACCACCAATCAGAGAAAATTTCTTCAAATCCTTTATGTCTTAGCCAATAGTGTTCAAAGCAGAAGGTTTGGGAGCATGCATGCCAAGTCTTAACCATTAAAGTTGTATTGGCCAGTGGTTAGAACCTACAGCCGAGATGATGGTGGCTACTAGATCACCCCCAGATAGATGAAGTCTTCCATGATGAGGAACTGGTCCAGTCTGGAAGTTATATGGTGGGTGCCTCCTCTTCTATTTGGTTATCTTGGTTTAATTTCTTGAATCCATTGTTATCCAAGTCAAGATGCATCTTTCCTCCCTTTTTTCCTATAAATTTGTTATCATGTTGAAAAACCCTCGTAGCATTTAGAGTGGTAGAGATATCTATTTATTGACTTCAGCCATGTTGTCCAGAAGCTCTGTTTTCTGGTGAATATTCTGGGGAAAGTAGACATTTGTTAGAAAGCCATGGATGTCATTTTTCAATCAGGTGAAACTTGACCTCAATGAAATTCCTATTGGCATGATGGTTATATAGGGAGATGATTTGGGGGTTCCATATGATTGTCAGTCCTCCAAAAGCTCCATTGGCATCTACCACTATTATTTTTCATCCTTTCCATATATTTTTGAATATTGTTTCTAGAGTGGAGCTAGAACATTTGGTTTCTTGCATGTAGAAAATTGCAGGGTGTTCCTCAATGATTATTTTCTTTATTATCATGTGCTTGGTGGGGCTATTGAGTCATCTTACATTCCATGAGATGATCTTCATTGGGGGGTGGGGCGGGGGGGTTGGTAGTGTAGGAAAAGAATCGTGTTAACTTGGAGAATCTAACAGAAGCCACCATTTCCTTGCCCATTTTTACTGTTCTTTGCAGCGATGTTTTCCTTCCTCTTTTGCAGGACTCTTTCATGAAGTATTTTTTATTTATGTTTGTACCCCCTTGAATACCCAGAGAGGGGAGTTGTTGTGCACAAGTTAAGATTTATTCCAATTTTTGGACCTGCTATTCGAATATTAAGTGAAATTCCTTCTTATTGCATGCATCCTCTAACCCTATGAGTTCTAGGCCATTAAGGTCTATGCTCTCTGGCTCTTCCTCTGTGGCTTCTCGGATCACATACAGCACTTGTTCTTTACCTTTTGACACTATGTTGTCCCCTGCAAAGCTAGGGGTTTGGGGTTTGGGTCTAAACACACACACACACACACAAATATATATATATATATATATATATATATATATATATATATATATATATATATATATATATATATATATATATATATATATCTTAATGCATGCTATGAGATGTACATGCTAAGAAGCTGAACCAACACACTACAAAGTAAGGCTCCATCAGGTTGATACAAAGTTCCCTTGTTAAAAATATATGTTGGACTCAAACTCGTGTCGTTTTTCCACTAAATAGGCTTATGCTACATACCAACCCTAGAATATATTGTATGTTATATGTTATTCCACTCTTGACCAAGGGCATTGCTATATTCATGTCTAAGTATTTATTTTTTTAAACCATTATGTGAACCTCCTACCTCATGCTACACATGGATTATATGAGATGTTAATCTCCTCACTTTAGATTTCAAGCTTGTATCCAAGGTTCTGACCCATCGATGTGGCGGGGTCACAAATGGATGGAATGGATGTTCCATAGCTGATCAAACTATGATGGTGGTATGAGAGATCAATAGTTTGAGATGATTACCCTCCCAAACTTGTAATTTCTCATTTCCCCTCTCTCTATTATATGAAATCTCCACAACATTGGTATGGGGTTAAGGTATGAAAAAATCATTTTTATTTCACATTGCATTTGAATTTTTACCCACTTCTCTGTTAGGTCTTGAAACAACTACTATAGGTAAATGTTATATTCCCCCTTGATGATTATTATATTATTTGTGTTTCTGAGGTTTTCATCAGTTTTAAACTTATACTAGACATCAAACCTTGCACTAAAAAATCATTTTTGATTTATTACATAAGATTTTGAAATTATTTTTCTAACTAATATCTTTCCGAGTGTTATAGGACATTTGTGGAATTATTTAAGGAAAAAAATGATGAATGTTAATAAATTTGGGGTTTATGATTTCCTTATGGTTCTTGAGAGGGTATTCTGGAACCATACCATCTAAACAACATGTATTGTCAATAGTCATATCATTGTTTCATTGTTTGAGAAAAGTATTCAAACCTAAAATGACCTTGGTATGAATATCTTAACTGGTACATTCAATTTTTTTTATAAATGAAATTATCTTACTTATGTACTTCTCAAGATTTAGCTTCAGGGAAAAAACCTGAGGGTTTTTCCATTTCCAAGTACCATGAGGGTTTTCACAATTAGATTCTTCTCAAGTATAATTAAAGACAACACTAAATGAAGATACCCCTTTTCTGTTAGTGTTGTACCTTTTCATGGATGTAGCTAATCGATGTCGAGTATTACCTACATTAATTCTTGACTTGATGTCCTTTATGCCCTAATTATTTAATATTAAACTCTTAAATTATTTTAAAAAAAATTATGAGGGTTCTAACTCAAAATCCCTTGAGAGATTTGACTGAAGATTTTGTCAAGTGTAGGGAAACTTTTTTTGATTTCTTGTTGAAGCTCTACATGGTCACAAAATGTTTATATTAACGTATATATTTGAAATCCCTATGTTAGTAGTCTTATTTATGACATTAGGGTTTAGTATCCCAATTTTTATTTATTTTTTAATATCTTATTTTCAAGGTAATTTCCTCTTTCTAAAAAAATTCCGTTATTTAGGTATTAAATGGGATTATAGACCCCTTCTCTTTATTGCTATCAATATGATACTTGTATTATAGAACACCAATTTTTTTGTTAAAAAGGAATTCTCGATTCGAGTTATCACACAAGTTTTCTTCCTTTTTATAGAAGAAATGGTTTCATATCTAGGAACACCTTTCCTTCTAATCAAAATGTTATGAATCTCAGTATATGTTAAGTTCCTAACTACCCTTATTCTTACAAAATATGATTCCAGTAACGACAGCTTACAAAATATGTTAAGTTCCTAACTACCCTTAGGTAGATTTACTGCTAGAGTCCCTCAGTGCAACTTATTTTATGACAAAAATATTTGTTGTGAGCACTACCAAATGTTTCTATGCAAATTGGTGACAAGTTTGTGCACCAAAACCCCAACCTAGAGTTATTTTCTCAATGCAATACATTAGACATACCTCTCTAGGAAATAAACATATTAACACCGCTTCCTCTTTCACATGTATTAAATTTTATGGGATTGAGCTTATTGTTCATGACCATGTTTACTTCTTTACTACTATGTGATTTATGGTCTAGCATACTCGACCTTGATCTATGTTACTACCTTATATATTTATACCTTGAATTTGATGTGTTTTATATTAACTGATTTGTAATAATTTAACTTCTAATTATACTAGATAGACTCATTTTAATTTTACTCCTAGTTTTAAAATAATCTATAATACTTTTATAGTTCCATGGTTCCTATGCCCTATTTTGTATATCATTAATGTATCTATTTAATGAATTTAATTTGAGCACATTGTTCTATTTATGTACCTTTGATACATGTAATTATTTTATGTTGTGACTTATTTCCAACGACTCTTCAACGAAGAATGTGCATGTTTATTCTTCTAATCTCCTTAATACTTATTTATTATATTATTATATACTGATATAATTACTCCATAATCATTTATTCCTTAAGCATGTGGTCAAAGGAAATCTCAAAATTACTTGAAGAAAACTTTGTGTTGAATAAGTGGTTATAGGTGCTTGTAACCACTTCTTGAGCATACTAGTTTTCAAGCTTGAAAAATCTACTTCAATTTTATATATATATATATATATATATATATATATATATATATATATATATATATATATATATAATTTGTTTACTCTAAAAACATACATGTATCACATGCTTACATATTGTTAATACATGCATGCATTAATAAGAAAACTACAAATTTTCTATTGCATACTTTGTTATTCATTCATGAGTATTTTTATATACATATTGTTGCATGCTAACTATTTTTTCCCCTTCCCTTTTTCTCTCATTTTCCTATTTATTTTAATTCCTCATGAAAACACATATATGCTATGTAACACTTAGTAAAACATTTTTCAGAACAAAAATTCTGATAAAAAACCATCTATAGTAAGATTTTAACTTCTATGTACTATTGTAAATATATTAGGAACAAACACATTCCTCCCAAATAGTGAGTTGTAAACAAAACTCCCCCTCAGACTCATGATCCTCTTTTGTAAATTACCTAGCGTCCTTTAGTGATAATTTCCTCCTCGTTGTATATTGTAACAACGTCCCACCTTTTTCTCCATGTTTGAACTCTCTCCTTTTTCTTATGTAGCTAGGATACTTTAAAAAAAAAAAATTCATTTTATTTAGTATCAATTTTTCTCCATCTATTCTTATCCTCTTTTCCCCCACTTAGCATAAAACTTCTATCTAGTTACACTATTTCTGGTTGTAGTTATTCCTCATAGAATCTTAAGGAATCATGGGAGGTTAGAATTGTCACAATTGTCACCATTTTCTTGTGAAATTCTTTGGACACAACTACTTTAATAGTTTCTAGACAACAAAGAGGCTCAACTACTCACATTCTAGTACCAATAATATTTCCAATATAATTTGTTTTTTATTATTGCACAAAATATTTACATTTTCCATTCAAATTTTCAATTTAGACTTGACCCCATAACTAATATTTATAAATTATTAACTAAAAATAGACATCAACAATAAAATAATACAAAAATTAATTGCAATAGGTGTATTTCATCAAGAGTCTTGTGGCGGTTGAGGTGCCACAATCTAGGGTAGATTGATCAATGTAGACACCTAATGATAAAGACACATGACCGTGCCCCATTCAGTGGCTATTAATGATCAAATAAATTCCCATGGTTGTTTGTCCAATGTGTAATAGAGAATTGAAAACAATTATTATAACAATGATATTGCGACCATATGAATAAACATGAGAATACCGTAGGGTGAATTCACCATCGAGATAATGATCTTCATTAATTATATTCTTCTGGAACTAAGACCTTTTTTGTTTGGATAATTATTCCATATTCAATCAATAAATTTCCAATCATATCTAAAAATAAAGAGAAATAATTTAAATGATGACCTTGATGGCCCCAATATTGTTTTGGTTATGCTAATACTCCCCGTAATTTAGTTAATAAATGATCTGGTTTGATTGGTCATAACTTAGTGCTCCATATGGTGGGTCCAATATGCTTAGTGTTCTAGATGGAGGTTCCATGATGCTCTCTGTTGTAGTGGATGTGAATTGTTTCCCTATTCTATCATAGGATTCGACGCCCTATCTAACTTGTCAATTTGGAATCCGGGTGTGGTTACATATTAACCACAAGAATATACTAACATGTCTCTCCCATTTTTTTTGGATTATATAATATATTATAAACAAGGTGAAATCGCTTTGTATACAATGGTTTCATGTTAAAACATGTTAAAATTGTAGCAATGAAGGGATTATTTTGTCTTGTGCCTTAATCAAAGAAGAAAATTTAAATTCATTCTCATAGAAATTCGAGTTAGTTGTTTGTTAACATGTTTGATGCAACCTATCACTTGTTTATTTTTAGTTAATTTGAGTTAGATGGATTTTAGTGAGTTATGCACCATTTAAAGGCTAATATTAGCTAACCATCAGAGTTATGTCTAGTTTCTATTAGTTAATTTATCTCCAGTTCTATAATAGAGATAGTTATGACATTAATTGGGTAGTTGAAATTTTGTTAGCTCAACTTACTTTGAGTTAACTAGTTACAACTACCAAAATTAGCCCTAGAAGGTCATGCAATTCGAATTTCCTATTGAGATTGGATGAAGGCACAATTGTAATTCATTATTTTAAAACACATGCTTGATAATTGAGCATGCATATTTATGTTGGGAGTTGCCCAAAGAAATAAGAGAATTTCCTATTTTTAGGGTCTCAATTGCACTAGGAAATGTGAGCTTCCTAGTAGGTTTATTTTGATAAGTGTTGGATATTCTAGTGAGGAGTTTATCAATATTGTAGGGGATTCATTCTTGAAGTAGATTTTTTGTAATAGATCAGATTGCTTAGTTGCTAATACAAGAAATAGGGGTTTTCCCAAGTTTGGTTCTCCAAATAAATTTCTATGTGTGATTGTGTTTCTATTCATTGTTTTATTTCTGCAGAATTTTGGTAGAGAAATATTATGTCTTTTGTATATCCGTTTTCTCTCATTAGTAGTTGAAATGTCTTAAGTATTTTATACATGGTATCAAAGTTGAAAACAAGATAGATACCAAGTTCTTTGATCATATTCAAAGCACATTTTAGAGGAGATTAGTTGGTGCAAGAATTATAGAATTGTAGGAATCATGTCAGTATATGGTTTGAGGATAGAGAATTCCCTAGAAGGGACTTCAAATTTATATCCATGGAAGGACATGATGGAGTTTTTGTTAGACAATAATAAATTTTTGGAATACGTCAAGGCTGGTATTCATAAACCTCTTACATCAAATGCAAAACGACTAACTCAATTGAGGAACAAAACTACCAAAGTTAGGAGGATGATCTGAGAAGTAGTTAGAGACCATATTGTTCCAAATTCCATGGGAAGGAGAGTGCATTCTAGCTGTGGATGGCCCCTTTTGATATTTTTGCAATCAATATTAATACGATAAATTTTTCTTCGAAGAAAAAATTGAGGAGCATTTGAAAAGGAAAGGATAAGCCCATTGCTACATATGTATCTAGGTTAGCTCAAGCTAGGGATGAAATTGGAGGTGTTGGAGATACAATTCCGTCATCAAATATTGTGAGACTTTCTCTTCTTGGGATTTCAAAATATTGGCATAGTTTCCAAGATGTTGTGAAAAAAGAGAAAAGCTCCCTAATTGGGAGAGATTGTGGTTAGATCTCATGCATGAAGAGATAAGGATGAATACAAGAGATGGAATCTCAACTATGACTGATGAGGAGGAGAAATTTTCACTAGCTAGAAAAGGGAAGAAATCCAAGGGAAATAAGGCCCAAGGAAAGCCTGAATCTAGTGAGAATAGAGGAAATAAATCCAAAAATAATGTTGTAGAAACAACAAGAGGAGAACCATTATGTTCACAATTAAAATTGGATTTCTCTCTAATAGATTTCATGGAAAGCACATTTTGAGGTAGTGTGTGGTATATTGACTCAAGGGCTTAATTCAACATAATAGGGAGAAAATAATTATTCAACAATTTGGAGGAGAAATACACATAAATCCATATCGAGATTGGAGATGATGAGGAATATATGACTGCAAGAGTTGTTACAGTAATATTTAAGATGGATTATGGTTCCCTCGTCCATCTCAAGAATGCGATGTATGTCCCTAGATTGAAGTAAAACCTTATCTCAGTAACTTTCCTTGAAGACAAATTGTATGCTCTATTATTCAACAAGGGGAAGGCCTACCTCAAGTATTATGCTTTAGGTCAAGTTAGGTGTATTGGTGTCAGAATCAAAAACCTTTACAATTTGAATGTGGATGCATGCATAACCTTGAGTAGCAAGGCTAAGTTTGTCTAGGGCTGAGATGTTGGAGATATCTAACACAGGTCCTTGGGGCACCTACATCATGGATATTTCATCATACTCAAGAAGATCACCCGTAGGCTACCTAAGAGCAAACTTCATCAAATTTATGTGTGCAAGGGTTGCACTCTTGGAAAATATGCTAAATATTCCTTTCAGAGCCGAGATAGTAGATATGGAGCTATTCTGGAGTTTGTGGCCCATTCTCCACAACTTCACTTGATCAGCACAAGTATTATGTGGTATTAATTCATGATTTTTCTCGTAAATATTGGATTTATTTCATGAAGAGAAAATATGAGGTTTATTCCTAGTTTGTGGAATTCAAGGCCTTAGCTGAAAATGAGATATGGAAAAAAATCAAGTCCCTGAGGAGTTATGATGGAGGAGAGTATATCTCAAATTCCTTCATATTTTTATGTGCCAAGAGAGAATTAAGAGGGAGTTTATTGCACCCCATAATCCTCAATAGAATGGGGTTGGAGACAGGAATACTAGGAGTATTATTGGGGCTACTAGAGCCATGTTGCATGATCAAGTGTTTACTTTATTCTTGTGGGTAGATGCCTGCAACATATCTATGTACTTGCGGAATAAAATTCTTCGCAGAGTTCTTGGGATGATTTCACTTGAAGAGGATTTCACTGGGAGGAATCCAAGTGTATCCCACTTTCACATTTTTGGATCCATGGTGTATTCTCATGTGTCCAAAGATGATAGGAAGAATTTGGAGCCTGCTACAATGAGGGGTTCTTTGTCGGATATACTGATACAACACATGTTTACAGGGTGTACATTCCCTCTCTCAAAAAGATATTTTTGATAAGGGATGCGAGATTTGATGAGGCGAAAAACATGAGAATTTTTCTCGAGAGAGAGCTGAGAATATCACCAAATGAGGAGATTTTATCTCATAAGGAGGATCGTAAATCAAATTTAGAGAGTCAATTCTTGCCTAAGGGAAAGATAACATTCCATAAGGATAATATGGAGCATTCACATGATGAGGATTAATTAGAAGGCCGAGTGGAGGCACACTCCCACACAATGAATCTCAGAGAAGGGAGGAAGAGGACCAGATTTTTTAATAGATTTGTGCATAAATCTCAGGATCAGGTTGGACTTCCTAGTTCCTTAAATATACAATGCAGATCACAGGATAGATACATAGTATAAATTGATCTCATAAGATCCTTGATAGATTTCGTGCCATCTTCTTTTGAAGAGGATACTTCCCATCAGGTATGGGTGGATTCGATGGTGGAGGAATATCAATCCATCATGAGCAATTATTTTGAGAGGTTATGCCTAGACTTGAGGGAAAATCAGTCATTGGCTCTAGGTGATTGTATGGCAGTGTTAAGAAGTACAAGAAAAAAAAAAATTCGAAGATCTTCTCTTAGATTGAGGTGACTGATCATGATGAGATTGTTTCCACAGTGGAAAGGTACTCATATATCAATACCATACATCCATTTGTTACATAGATGCGGTAGAGGATCCACTAAATGGATGCAAAAACAACTTTCCTTAATGGAGTGGTTAAGAAGGAGATCTACATAGAGTATCCAGAGGAGTTCAAGACCTTCAACATATACACACGTGTGTATGTTGAAGATAGATCTTTATAGGCTCAAGTAGGCAGCTCACATATGGTACAATCACATTGATACTTACCTTAGGGGATTGGGATTCACTAATACTAATGCAGATGCCAATGTATACTACATTATGGTAGATGGAAGTATTCTCATATTAATTCTCTATGTGGGTGATTTTTTTCTCATAGGATATGAAAGTTTGTTGCAAGATTGAAAGGAGGAAGTTGAAAGGGAGTTCAATATGAAGGATATGGTGATGATGCACTATTTCCTTGGATTGGAGGTTTGGTGGGGTGATGGAGAGATATTTTTTAGATAGGGGAAGTACACCTTCAATATCCTTTAGAGATTCCAGATGCAGGATTGCAAACCTATGGCGACTGATTTTGCTACTTACTAGAAGAAGGAGGAGGCCTCCATAACAGATGTAGTAGATGGTACAATCTGAAGATAGTTGATTGGGTCCTTGATGCACTTGGTGAAAAAAAGGCTTGATATTTTTTTTGAAGTGAACCAATTGAGTCAATCAATGGTGGATCCTTCCAAGGTCCACTGGAGTTTCAAAACATGTTTTGAGATACCTCAGAGGCATAATAAATTTTCGATTATGGTGTAGAGAGACTGATAGAGTGAGGCTTCAAGGCTTCAAAGATGCATATTGGACAAGGAGTCCCATAGATAGCATGAGCACTTCAGGAGCACTCTTCAATATCGAGTTAGCTACAGTTTCTTGGCACAACATGAAGCAAAGATTAGTTACACTTAGTTACACAAAGGCTGAGTATATGACTGCTAGTCATGAAGCATGCAAGTCTGTTTGGATAAGGAATATCCTCATAGGACAATTCAGTTAGGGGATGGATCCTACATTTATCCACTACGATAATTAGAGCTTCATGAAACTCTCTTAGAATCTAGTTTTTCATGATAGGTCCAAGCATATAGACATCAAAGTACCATCATTTTAGAGATTGTATTAAAATGATGATTGTGATGCTACAATAAAATCCTATAGAGGAGGAGGATGCAGACATCTTGACTAAGGCCCTATGAAGGGAAAATTTTTAGTTCCACAAAGGTAGGGTATGGGTTGTCCAGAATCCCTTCTTCACTAACAAGGAGTGTTAAAATTATAGAAAGGAATGGATTGTTTTGACTTCTGCCTTTGTCAAAGTAAAAAATGTTAATTGAGTCCCATAGAAAATCAAGTTAGTTGTGAGTTAAAATGTGTGATGTGGTCTATCACTAGTTTATTATCATTTAATTCGAGCTAGATGGCTTTCAGTGAGTTGTGGTCTAGTTGATGGCTAAACTTAGCCAACTAGTGGAATTATCTCTAGTTCCTATCAGTTAACTAATCTCTAGTTCTATAATAGAGATAGTTATGAGTTTTATTGGGTGTAGTTAAATTTCTGTTAACTCAAATTACTCTCAATTAAATAGTTTTAGGTGCTAAAATTAGCCCTAGTAGGTCATGAAATTTCAATTCCCTATTGAGATTGGATGAAGGAAAAATTTTAATTGATTATTGTACAACATGTTTTATGTACAGGCTTGAGAATTGAACATGCCTATTTCTCTTGGAATTGCGCACGGAAATAGGAGAAATTCCTAGTTTTTAGGGGTTGAATTGCATTAGGAAATATGTGTTCCCTAGCAAGTTTATTTGGTTAAGTGTTGGGAAATTATTGTGAGGATTTAATCAATATTTCATGGGATTCAAGCTTGAAGTAGATTCTTTGTAATAGCTAAAATTTGTACGAGTATAATACAAGAAATGATGGTTTTTCCCAGTTGGATTCCCCAGATAAACTTCATTGTGATTTATCTATGTGTGATTGTTATTCATTCTTTTTATTTCTACCAAATTTTGGTAGAGAAATATTATGTATTTTTCATATCAATTTTCTCTCATTATTAGTTGAAAGCTTTCAAGGATTTTCTACAAACAATTTTATTTACAAGTTTTTTTTGCGCTTTTCTTCACCTCAACTCACTCGTGGATCATAATAATATGGAAAGTAGGCCTCCCTCCACTCTCAAATAATATATTTTTTTTGAAAATGGTTGGTTTACATAACATACCTATGTTGCATTGTATTTATATTGTTACTGTAAAATCTTTTGACAAGTGTGCCAAAAAGACCTTACTTAATCTATGGATGAAATATAGCCTTAACAAAAGAAATGGTTGTTCAACCCTTTAGATTTGTAATAGAAAATGAAAGCAATTCTTGCAAAGACCCAGGTCTATGGGGTAAAAGTAGTTAAACAACAAAATAAAATAGTAATTGATGCAAAAAACAACTCCAAATACCTAATGGACAAGGCAAGTTTAAAGGATGATATTCTTAATTATGTAACACCTCGTGAAGGTAACAAGTATATGTACCAGTCGCCCTGAATGGGATGGGTTCTTGGTTGTCCTCAATTCTTCAGCTTCGCGAGTCTCTTTCTCTCTCAATGATGTAGAAAACCCAAAATATGTGAGGAACTCAAGTGGGAGCTCAAATAGAAAAAGAAAATGATAGTTACAATGAGAATGATAAAAGTGAATAATGAATGAAAAAACCCTCCTATTTATAACAAAATATCGAGTTATCCTTGAAAATGAAGAATAATAAAGTATTATTAATCACAATCTGGATCTAACGGATTGGAATATTGTATTATATTTTGTCGGTGGGAAAAGATATTTAAATTGGTTGAATACATTTATTTACAAATAATAGAAAAATAAATGATTTATTTATCATTTCAAAAATGTGGTTAAATAATAATAAACAAATAATGATTTGCTTAATTATTCCCAGTTGACATACTCAAATTCAATAAGGACTAATAACTAAATAATGATTTAATTAATTACTCCTAGAGAAAAATAAGAAAAATAATAATTTATCTAATTATTTCTCATAATTGGGTTAAATATCACTAGGAATATTATTTAAATAATGGTTGAATGAATTATTTCTAGAGGAAAATCAAATAAATAATGATTTTTTTTAATTATTCCTCATCAGGTTTCTTGTTTTAACAAGAAATAACTCAATAAAATATTTTTTATTAAATTATTTCTTATAGTGAAAGACATTTTACTATGGTAAAATTGGTCTTACATGATGTACCTTGATCAATCTAGTTAGGAATGGCTACATGATAAAAATTTTGTGATAACAGATTTCCCCCCAACGTACGAGTGTTAGGAGAAAATATTATTACTGAGGTACATTGTAAGAACACAATCACTAGACACCGAAGGGGAGTCAAAGAGAGATACAAGTAAATGATAAAAGTTAGAGAGGAAAATAATAGAAGGGGAGAGACCTACGAAGTGATATAATTCTCCTTTTATGTTTCATTATATGTTCTCAATGAGGCAGGGGAGGCATACCCATACCCACCGAGATGAAAAAGTGCAAAGAATAATGGTGAGCTTAGAAATGTAGCACTGAGCTAAAAAATGTATGATACATGATACAAGACATGCTGGAATCAATGGGACAAAAAATAATACAATGTATCCCATATACATAATGTGCCTGGAAAACTAAAGGCCAGTACTGAAGACAATAACATCTAAGTACATGTTACATAAGTAATGCCCTTCCATTTGACATGGGGAAGGGGGGGTGGGGGCGGGGGTGGGGGGATATGACAACAAAAGAAGCCTTGCTAAATAGGAAAGGGCTCTAAAAATATAAATGGATCATATGAATGAGATATGCATGCTCTGGGCATTGTAAATTGCAGAAACCGAGCCAATAAAATTTTTGAAACTGCATATGAGGATGTAGAATAATCAAAGGTCATCTGGGCATGTGGGGGGGCTACCTGAAGGGCCACCCCCTCATGAGGTCTGGAACATCTCACACACACCTGAGAATCATTGGTTCAATCATCTGGATCACTGGACCATCTAGTGTACAATCCTTAATCGTGCGATAATGAGTTGAGCTCAAGCAGGTGAGAAAAAACCAAGTCAAAGGGAAATAGTGATTCCCTTTTCTTTATCCAAGTCACCAAACAATAATGAAATCTAGAAACAAGACACACTATCCTCTAGACTATTCTTCTAGAAAAAATGTTCTAAAGTCGACAGAATAGGGCCTGCCATAGCTGAGGCAATGAGGAATCCTAAACTAAGGCACAAGGGATCATATTAGAGAGAATAATGGACTGAAACCAATGATAATGATGGAATGAGGGAAAATTAAGAGGGATACTAACAACTTCCCTTGTCAGAGCATAAAAATCATGGTTGAACTGGCACCAATTAACTCAACTCCGAAAGGGAAGAGGGACAGGATAACTGGAGGCCAAAATAGGAAACACATGATGAATGTGATGCAAAGATGGATGGAATATTGTAACAGGAGATAAATGGACTCGAGACAAACTTCATGAATGCAATGGTGACTCAACTTGGATGCTATGAACAAGGGTGACTCGATGATGCTGCCACACAAAATAGGCCAAGGGGGAACATAAAAACATGAGTGAAGAATGTTTAATCATGAATAAAATCGACACATGAGGTGAAAATTACCAAGTAAAAGTGGTTCCAAAGTACAAGCGACTTATATCGAGAAATTTGATTTGAATTGACGACAAAGTGAAACTTTGTAGGAAAAATGGCTTCCGGGTGAAGTGTTAATTTACCAAAAAAAAAAAAGGCCCATTATATTACTCAGTGACATATTTCCAATTGTGCTGGTGGTTCGTCAAACCGAGCTACGGTTTGGTAGCAATGGGAAACGAAAAAACTGGGGTATTTCCTATTAAAAGGGCATTTTCCCTCCAATTTCAATTCATCTTCTAAGTGAGTTGTGGTGAATTTGGGGAGGTGGAGAAGGCCCTAAATCTCATATATATCGTAGTAGAACAACTGATAGTCAGAATTAGGATCTATTAGTGGGAGGTAGGTGGCATAGCCTTACTCTTAATTTTCAGTGGATTAGTTTTTCATATTAGGACCCCAGAGCTTAGTAAGAGACCCTTGTCATCTCTCACATCTCGATCACACTTTTTAGGGCTTGACTTCTTCTCTGGCTTGCAGGAAGAGGTGGGGAAACTACAAGCTCATAGTTTTTGGGAAGAAAAGTGTGAGTTTTGGCTAAGAGAGGGTTTGGGTTGTTAGCATACTAAGGACTGGGAATATATATGATATGGTGAAATTTTCTTAGCTCTGAACTGAAATGATGTTGTGATGTTTTGGAGATATGGAAAATTAAAAAATCAACAGGCGTGAACAAGACTTGGATGCTATTCCCTCTGCGATTTAGGGGAATCAGGTTGTGAGAGGAGCGCTTGCTCGGTTTTGGGTTGTCAAGTTGTTAGAGAACCCATTGAGGAGGGCAGGTAATCCATTGCTATCAAGGATTGTGACCTAGTGGGATCTAGAATAGGAGGCCTTCATGGTGTACAGGCACAAGATGGAGCTCATCATCTAGGATATAAATTATTTGACCGGATTCGCCCCACTGGGGGTAGTAGGGGATATACATTGAGTGTTACTTGGTAGGAGGAACATAGCAGGGTTTGTGGACTGTCATTATGGACCAGGTTTTCATGCAAAGGGAAAAACCATCACGATTAGTGATCTATAGAGGCTAGAGACATGGGATGTTGTCACAGCAATGTTGTAGATCTTGGCCAATGAGGCATTCCACAACATCAGTGTGGGGGAGATGATGTTAGTGGAGATTTTTTTGAGAGGGACCTACTATGGGTGGGCTAAGATGATGTTGTCATCGGTGAAATGATAGATATCACTATGTAGATGGTAGGTGAACCATGAATATGCATGTGGGAAATTTTTTACTCTTTATTCTTTGAGAAGATCCTGATTATCCGACCTCATGTGTAGATCCATGATGGGGGCCCACAGGACCCGAGGATGCGCCAATAGGGGAAGTTAATGTGTCGAGGAGGGCAAGGGGGAGTCGAGTATGTGTTCCGACTAGATTTTTTCATGCATTGGAATCAGATGTCGGTATATATAAACGAGTATCCATACAGTGGTATGAACTATCAGGGGGATATTGACTTATCACTTCTGCCCAGAAGAACATGGGGACTAGATGGTAAGTGAAAGTTGCTATTTTTTGGTGCATTTAAATTTTTTAGAATATGTATGTGGTACTGATTCTTAAATTTTGGTATGCACCATTTGAACGCTAATATTAGCTAACCATCAGAGTTATGTCTAGTTTCTATTAGTTAATTTATCTCCAGTTCTATAATAGAGATAGTTATGAGATTAATTGGGTAGTTGACATTTTGTTAGCTCAACTTACTTTGAGTTAACTAGTTACAACAACCAAAATTAGCCCTAGAAGGTCATGCAATTCAAATTTCCTATTGATATTGGATGAAGGCACAATTGTAATTCATTATTTTACAACACATTTTGTGTACAGGATTGATAATTGAGCATGCATATTTATGTTGGGAGTTGCCCAAAGAAATAAGAGAATTTCCTATTTTTAGGGTCTCAATTGCACTAGGAAATGTGAGCTTCCTAGTAGGTTTATTTTGATAAGTGTTGGATATTCTAGTGAGGAGTTTATCAATATTGTAGGGGATTCATTCTTGAAGTAGATTTTTTGTAATAGATCAAATTGCTTAGTTGCTAATACAAGAAATAGGGGTTTTTCCAAGTTCGGTTCTCCAAATAAATTTCTATCTGTGATTGTGTTTCTATTCATTGTTTTATTTCTGCAGAATTTTGGTAGAGAAATATTATGTCTTTTGTATATCCGTTTTCTCTCATTAGTAGTTGAAATGTCCTAAGTATTTTATACATGGTATCAAATTTGAAAACAAGATAGATACCAAGTTCCTTGATCATATTCAAAGCACATTTTAGAGGAGATTAGTTGGTGCAAGAATTATAGAATTGTAGGAATCATGTCAGTATATGGTTTGAGGATAGAGAATTCCCTAGAAGGGACTTCAAATTTATATCCATGGAAGGACATGACGGAGTTTTTGTTAGAAAATAATAAATTTTTGGAATACGTCAAGGTTGGTATTCCTAAACCTCTTACATCACATGCAAAATGACTAACTCAATTGACGAACAATACTACAAAAGTTAGGAGGTTGATCTGAGAAGTAGTTAGAGACCATATTGTTCCAAATTCCATGGGAAGGAGAGTGCATTCTAGATGTGGATGGCCCTTTTTGATATTTTTGCAATCAATATTTATATGATAAAAGTTTCTTCGAAGAATAATTTGAGGAGAATTTGAAAAGGAAAGGATGAGCCCATTGTTACATATGTATCCAGGTTAGCTCAAGCTAGGGATGAAATTGGAGGTGTTGGAGAGACAATTACATCATCAAATATTGTGAGATTTTCTCTTATTGGGATTTCAAAATATTGGCATAATCTCCAAGATGTTGTGAAAAAAGAGAAAAGCTCCCTACTTGGGAGAGATTGTGGTTAGATCTCATGCATGAAGAGATAAGGATGAATACAAGAGATGGAATCTCAACTAGGACTGATGAGGAGGAGAAATTTTCACTTGCTAGAAAAGGGAAGAAAGCCAAGGGAAATAAGGCCCAAGGAAATCCTGAATCTAGTGAGAATGGAGGAAATAAATCGAAAAATAATGTTGTAGAAACAACAAGAGGAGAACCATTATGTTCACAATTAAAATTGGATTTCTCTCTAATAGATTTCATGGAAAGCACATTTTGACGTAGTGTGTGGTATATTGACTCAAGGGCTTAATTCAACATAATAGGGAGAAAATAATTATTCAACAATTTGGAGGAGAAAGACACATAAATCCATATCGAGATTGGAGATGATGAGGAATATATGACTGCAGGAGTTGTTACAGTAAGCTTTAAGATGGATTATGGTTCCCTCGTCCATCTCAAGAATGGGATGTATGTCCCTAGATTGAGGTAAAACCTTGTCTCAGTAACAGTCCTTGAAGACAAACTATATCCTCTATTATTCAACAAGGGGAAGGCATACCTCAAGTATTATGCTTTAGGTCAAGTTAGGTGCATTGGTGTTAAAGTCAAAAACCTTTACAATTTGAATGTGGATGCATGCATAACCTTGAGTAGCAAGGCTAAGTTTGTCTAGGGCCAAGATGTTGGAGATATATAACACAGGTCCTTGGGGCACGTACATCATCGAGATTTGATGATACTCAAGAAGATCACCACTAGGCTACCTAAGAGAAACCTTCATCAAATTTATGTGTGCAAGGGTTGCACTCATGGAAAATATGCTAAATATTCCTTTCAGAGCCGAGATAGTAGATGTGGAGCTATTCTAGAGTTTGTGGCCCATTCTCCACAAGTATTATGTGGTATTAATTGATGATTTTTCTCGTAAATCTTGGATTTATTTCATGAAGAGAAAATATGAGGTTTATTCCTAGTTTGTGTAATTCAAGGCCTTAGCTGAAAATGAGATATGGAAAAAAATCAAGTCCCCGAGGAGTTATCATGGAGGATAGTATATCTCAAATTCCTTCATATCTTTATGTGCCAAGGGAGAATTAAGAGGGATTTTATTGCACCCCATAATCCTCAATAGAATGGGGTTGGAGAGAGGAAGACTAGGAGTAGTATATTTGGGCTATTAGAGCCATGTTGCATGATCAAGTGTTTCCTTTATTTTTGTGGGTAGATGCATGCAACATATCTATGTACTTGCGGAGTAAAATTGGTCGCAGAGTTCTTGGGATGATTTCACTTGAAGAGGATTTCACTAGGAGGAATCCAAGTGTATCCCACTTTCACATTTTTTGATCCGTCGTGTATTCTCATGTGTCCAAAGATGATAGGAAGAATTTGGAGCCTACTACAATCAGGGGTTCTTTGTGGGATATGCTGATACAACACATGTTTACAGGGTGTACATTCCCTCTCTCAAAAAAATAGTTTTGATAAGGGATGCGAGATTTGATGAGGTGAAAACCATGAGAATTTTTCTCAAGAGAGAGATGAGAATATCACCAAATGAGGAGCTTTTAAGAATTACAAGGAAAAAAAAATTTGAAGATCTTCTCTTATATTGAGGTGATTGATCATGACGAGATCATTTTCATGGTGGAAACGTACTCATCTATCAATACAATACTTTCATTTGTTACATAGATGGGGTAGAGGATCCACTAAATTGATGTAAAAACAACTTTCCTCAATGGAGTGGTTAAGAAGGAGATCTACATAGAGTATCCAGAGGAGTTCAAGACCTTCAACAGATACACACGTGTGTATGTTGAAGATAGATCTTTATAGGTTCAAGTAGGCAGCTCACATATGGTACAATCACATTGATACTTACCTTAGGGGATTGGGATTCACTAAGACTAATGTAGATGCCAATGTATACTACATTATGGTAGATGGAAGTATTCTCATATTAATTCTCTATGTGGGTGATTTGGTTCTCATAGGATATGATAGTTTGTTCCAGGATTGAAAGGAGGAAGTTGAAAGGGAGTTCAATATGAAGGATATGGTGATGATGCATTATTTCCTTGGATTGGAGGTTTGGTGGGGTGATGGAGAGATATTTTTAGATAGGGGAAGTACACCTTCAATATCCTTTAGAGATTCTAGATGTAGGATTGTAAACCTATGGCAACTCATTTTTCTACTTACTAGATGAAGGAGGAGGCCTCCATAGCAGATGTAGTAGATGGTACAATCTGAAGATAGTTGATTGGGTCCTTGATGTACTTGGTGAACAAAAGGCTTGATATTTTTTTTGGAGTGAACCAATTGAGTCAATCCATGGTGGATCCTTCCAAGGTCCACTGGTGTTTCAAAACATGTTTTGAGATACCTTAGAGGCATAATAGATTTTCGATTATGGTGTAGAGATACTGATGGAGTGAGGCTTCAAGGCTTCAAAGATGCATATTGGACAAGGAGTCCCATAGATAGAATGAGCACTTCAGGAGCACTCTTCAGTATTGGTTTAGCTACAGTTTCTTGGCACAACATGAAGCAAAGATTAGTTACACTTAGTTCAACAAAGGCTAAGTATATGACTGCTAGTCATGAATCATGCAAGTCTATTTGGATAGGGAATATCCTCATAGGACAATTCAGTTAGGGGATGGATCCTACATTTATCCACTACGATAACTAGAGTTTCATGAAACTCTCTTAGAATCTAGTTTTTCATGATAGGTCCAAGCATATAGACATCAAGTACCATAATTTTAGAGATCATATTAAAAATATGATTGTGATGCTACAATAAAATCCTATAGAGCAGGAGGATGCAGACATATTGATTAAGGCCCTATGAAGGGAAAATTTTTAGCTCCACAAAGGTAGGGTAGGGGTTGTCCAGAATCCCTTCTTCACTAACAAGGAGTGCTAAAATTGTAGAAACGAAGGGATTGTTTTGACTTTTGCCTTAGTCAAAGAAGAAAATTTTAATTGAGTTCCATATAAATTCAAGTTAGTTGTTAGTTAAAATGTGTGATGTGGTCTATCACTAGTTTATTATCATTTAATTTGATTTAGATGGCTTTTAGTGAGTTGTGGTCTAGTTGATGGCTAAACTTAGCCAACTAGTGGACTTATCTCTAGTTCCTATTAGTTAACTAATCTCTAGTTCTATAATAGAGATAGTTATGAGTTTTATTTGGTGTAGTTAAATTTCTGTTAACTCAAATTACTCTCAATTAAATAGTTTTAGGTGCTAAAATTAGCCCTAGTAGGTCATGAAATTTCAATTCCCTATTGAGATTGAATGAAGGAAAAATTTTAATTGATTATTGTACAACATGTTTTATGTACAGGCTTGAGAATTTAACATGCCTATTTCTCTTGGAATTGCACGAGAAAATAGGAGAAATTCCTAGTTTTTAGGGGTTTAATTGGATTAGGAAATATGTGTTCCCTAGCAGTTTTATTTGGCTAAGTGTTGGGAAATTATTTTGAGTTAATCAATATTTCATGGGATTCAAGCTTGAGGTAGATTATTTGTAATAGATAAAATTTGTACGAGTATAATACAAGCAACGATGGTTTTTCCCAGTTGGATTCCCCAAATAAACTTCATTGTGATTTATCTATGTGTGATTGTTATTCATTTTTTTCTTTCTACCAAATTTTGGTAGAGAAATATTATGTATTTTTCATATCAATTTTCTCTCATTATTAGTTGAAAGGTTTCAAGGATTTTCTACAAACAGTTTTATTTACAAGTTTGTTTTGCGCTTTTTTTCACCTCAAATCACTCGTGGATCATAATAATATGGAAATTAGGCCTCCCTCCACTCTCAAATAATATATGTTTTTTGAAAATGGTTGGTTTACATAACATACCTATGTTGCATTGTATTTATATTGTTACTGTAAAATATTTTGACAAGTGTGCCAAAAATACCTTACTTAATCTATGGATGACATATAGCCCTAACAAAAGAAATAGTTCTTCAACCCTTTAGATTTGTAATAGAAAATGAAAACAATTCTTGCAAAGGCCCAGGTCTATGGGGTAAAAGTAGTTAAAAAACAAAATCAAATAGTAACTGATGCAAAAAACAACTCCAAATAACTAATGGACAAGGCAAGTTTAAAGGATGATATTCTTAATTATGTAACACCTGGTGAAGGTAAAAAGTATATGTACCAGTCGCCCTGAATGGGATGGGTTCTTGGTTGTCCTCAATTCTTCAGCTTCGCGAGTCTCTTTCTCTCTCAATGATGTAGAAAACCCAAAATATGTGAGGAACTCAAGTGGGAGCTCAAATAGAAAAAGAAAATGATCGCTACAATGAGAATGATAAAAGTGAATAATGAATGAAAAAACCCTCCTATTTATAACAAAATATCAGGTTATCCTTGAAAATGAAGAATAATAAAATATTATTAATCACAATCTAGATCTAACGGTTTGGAATATTGTATTATATTTTGTTGGAGGGAAAAGATATTTACATTGGTTAAATACCTTTATTTACAAATAATAATAAAATAAATGATTTATTTATCATTTCAAAAATGTGGTTAAAGAATAATAAACAAATAATGATTTGCTAAATTATTCCTAGTTGACACACTCAAATTCAATAAGGACTAATAACTAAATAATGATTTAATTAATTACTCCTAGAGAAAAATAAGAAAAATAATAATTTATCTAATTATTTCTCATAAATGGGTTAAATATGACTAGGAATATTATTTAAATAATGGTTTCATGAATTATTCCTAGAGGAAAATCAAATAAATAATGATTTTTTTAAATTATTCCTCATGAGATTTCTTGTTTTCACAAGAAATAACTTAATAAAATATTTTTTATTAAATTATTTCTTATAGTGAAAGAAATTTTACTATGGTAAAATTGGTCTTACATGATGTACCTTGATCAATCTAGTTAGGAATGGCTAGATGATAAAATTTTTGTGATAACAGATTTCCCCCCAACGTACGAGTGTTAGGAGAAAATATTATGACTGAGGTACATTGTAAGAACACAACCACTAGACACCGAAGGGGAGTCAAAGAAAGATACACATAAATGATAAAAGTTAGAGAGGAAAATAGTAGAGGGGGAGAGACCTACGAAGTGATATAATTATCCCTTTATGTTTGAGTATATGTTCTCAATGAGGCAGGGGAGGTATACCCATACCCACCGGGATGACAAGGTGCAAAGAATAATCGTGAGCCCATAAATGTAGCACTGAGCTACAAAATGTATGATACATGATACAAGACATGCTGGAATCAATGGGACAAAAAATAATATAATTTATCCCATATACATTATGTGCCTGGAAAACTAAAGGCCAGGACTGAAGACAATAACATCTAAGTACATGTTACATAAGTAATGCCCTTCCATTTGACATGGGGAAGGTAGGGGGGGTATAACAACCAAAGAAGCCTTGCTAAATAGGAAAGGTCTCTACATATATCAATGGATCATATGAATGAGATATGCATGCTCTAGGCATTGTAAATTCATGAAACCGAGCCCATAAATTTTTTGAAACTACATATGAGGATGTAGAATAATTAGAGGTCATCTGGGCATGTAGGGGGGCTACCTGAAGGGCCACGCCCTCATGAGGTCTGAAACATCTCACACACACCTGAGAATCATTGGTTCAATCAACTATATCACTCGACCATCTAGTGTACAATCCTTAATTGTGAGATAATGAGTGATTCCAAGTCAAAGGGAAATAGTGATTCCCTTTTCTTTATCCAAGTCACCGAAAAATAATGAAATCTAGAAACAAGACACACCATCCTCTAGACTGTTCTTCTAGAAAAAATGTTCTAAAGTCAATAGAATAGGGCCTGCCATAGCTGAGGCAATGAGGAATCCTAAAATAAGGCACAGGGGATCATATTCGAGAGAATAATGGACTGAAACCAATGGTA